>CM035591.1:48811667-48911667 GCA_020423425.1 Chrysopa pallens
CATATGATATTATGTAAATTCAAAACTTGCAGTCATGTAAAAAATAGTTAAACTTACAATAATTACTTGTAAATTATTATCAAATTCTGTTAATGTTTGAGTATAATTCCGAACAACTGCAACGGTCTCACTTAAAAAGTATGCAATTAAGTATTGTTGTATTAATGTTATTAATATCATGTACAACAATTCTTCAACTGTTCTTGGTAGCATATCACCCAACCAGCATGCATTTATACCCATTGACAAAAAATATATTGCACAAAGTTCTTCAACAACACATCTTTCGGGGGCCATAGTTGTATTATATACTTAAAAATCAACATAATTATGTATTTTATTAAATTTAATTTTTCTAAAAATAGATTATAATCAGTGGGATTCATCTTGACCACGACGCAGTGGGTTTTTAAGGAGAGGATTTTGTCAAAAAATTTTATATTGAAGGATGTCCAGATTTTTAGTACGAAAAGTTGTGGATACATATCAACATTACCACAGTGAAGCTGATAAGACGTAGAAAAAACAAAGGGAGCTTGTTCCCATGAGAAGAGTAGAGTCAAATGTATAATGATGACTAATCACGCATGTAGGGCATACATGGAGAATGGTTAAAAATCACTTAATGGTATTTGCACTTTGAAAACATACAGTAGCCTATGTATAGTATGGAGCCATACTTTCTGAGTGAAGTCTAGTCATGGAAGCCGTGAATTTATTGTAATGGCCCTGATCTTGAGCAAATATTTATGTTCATTTGAATCAACCAACAGATCTATGTATTATGGTACACATTTCTGACGAATCAAAACATCATCAGATGTATGCCTTTTTGACTAAACAAAAATATAAATTGAAGATATTAATAATTAATACATCCGTTTTATTGACACTCAGTTTTACATCATATTTACTTCGTGTTTAAATGCAAAAGAGATTAATCCCAACTTTTAAACCTTAAGAGAAAGAAAAGTTCAAATACAAAAAATGAAAAAAACTTTTGTTTGAAATATTTTTTGATAAAATGTTTGGATTCAGCTAATTAACACATATATGATGATTATAATACATATTATTATATAATATATTATTCATAACTGTATGGACTATATATTTAGTGTATTTTATAAATAGTTAAAAAATTGATTTATAAAATGTTAATTGAAAGGATTTAAATTTTTTTAGTATCTTATGTCATATATTCAAAAGTTAATCTATTAAAAATTGATGCTGTTTTGAAAAGAGAGTGGGTACTACGAAATTCGAGGTGAAATTAAAAATAACCACAGAAATAGATATAAAAAATAATCGATTTAATATAAAAATTGGTTCTGGACGATTTTTCACAAATATTTCGAAAAGCCTTACATTTTATCGTAAAAAGAGTAGTTTAAAAATAAAGATCATATATGTATTTACTTCAAGCAAAATTGAAGTAGTGGCGTATAACGTTGAATAATATAAAAACGAACAATAATTCGGAGAACATTTATTTAACTTTTTCTAAAGTACGTAAAAAGTATTTCAAACTTCAAAACAATTATATCAAAAACTGTAGGAGTTATCATATCTTGCTTACTTAATTTTAAAGCGTAAAAATCATAACTAATTAGCTTATTTTTTCGAAATTCTGAAAATAATTTTTTAAAATTTAACTGGTCTGAAGTGTTTCGAAAAAAACCGATTTTTATTTTTTAGCTTTTTATTAACAAATATTTAAACTAATTTATCAATGTTTGAAAATAACGAACACGTTTTCTGAAAAATTCCGTAAATTTTTTAATTTAATTAAATCCAATAATAATAAATCCGCTTAATTTAATCCAATTTATATGAGTGTAAATATAATATGTTTTTATCTGTAATTCATAGCTGGAAATCGAGTGAACATCATGTTGAAATCGCAAGACGTTTCATGAGTTCACATGGTAACTTCAAGCGATCGATACAGCAGGAAAGCTCGAGGCTACATCAATTAACCAGTTTAGTCAATTATTTATTTATTATTAGCTTTTGAGCAAATGTATATTTTTTCTGTAAAATTTCGTTTAGTACGAAACAAAATTACTCCCTCGAGCTGGAACCGTGTTTTTTATTATTATTTTTGCTTTTTATTTATTGTTACCCTAAAAACCATTCAATTTTAACAAAAGTGTAGGCTTATGTATCCTAAATCATTGCAATTTTTTTTGGATAGGAAAAATAAAACGTTTTTGAGATAATGTATTTTTTCGAAAATATCACGTTTTTTCATATGAAATTTGTTCCTAGGAAAATTAATTACGAAAATTAACTCTTTTGGGGCTCATTTTTTATGTTTTCGTTTTTTTTCTTATAAAATAAAAACATTCTATACTCACTATTTAAGAACATGCTCAAAAAGCAATAAATTAATTTTTCAACAAATGTTAAAAATTTAATTTTTGTTTGTACCGAAATGATAAATAAAACCTAAAATATTAAAAAACACGGTTGTTTGCACTTTTCTCGAATATCGTGTGGTTCAATACAAAAGTTGTAGATCTTTTTATTATCTAAAACTTTATCATTGAATATTTTTTTTACGATCTCAACTTTTGCTGAAATTCACAATAATACAATTTATCACCATTTTTGACACTCCAAAACTACGATCCGCCTGGCCTGCAAATGCATTATGTTTTTTTACGTTTATTGTATCTCCATCCAACGTTTTCTGCCGTCAAGTGCTGTTTTAAATTTTTTCTACTTTCAGTAAAAAATTGTGGTAACTCGATTGCACTAAGTATGGTTTTACATAACTCAAAATAGTTTCCTTGAAACCAATGATAAACAAGTGAAAATAACAACTATCAGAGTTAATTATTTAGATACTCGACATTTGATTGAATATCTATGTTTGGAGTCTTTTAATATGCATTCATAAAACACTATGAATATCCAGTCTATAGAGTTATAAATATATGTATAATAAAAATGTGTATAATTTTCAATTACCTATATGTGTTTACTAGCTAAATTTAAGGTCATGGGTCCATTGGTTTAAATGAACTGATTTTGTTCATTCACGAATTTGGTCTTACTTTTTAGGCCTAGAATACACTATCAAAATTTTAGCTCATTATCTTTTTCCATATTTTAGTTATCCGGGTAAAGGGCGCGCGGGCGCACGAATGGACGGACAAACGGGCTAAACTAACTCAGACTAAAATTAATATACTCTAGCATATTTTATATGTCGAGTATAAAAAACTTACATTTCCAGTTATTTTTATGACAATCATTATGTGGACATATAATCATCCACCAAAGACATGAAAACAGATTTATAACTATTGTTAAATAAACAATTACTGCACTGGTCTTCATTATTAATATATTGACGTTTAATCGTTCCATTTTACTATTAAATAATCGATAGATATATATCTATAAATCAATAGTAAAAAGTTATTTACAAATCAAATTATCAACGCTCTAAATAATATAATAATACTAGGGTTGAGATAGTAGTGAGTAAGAGGAATCGAATTAGAAATATTTAACTTCACACATTAGAAATTTTTATAAGAAAGTTGTTTTGAAAGTATTATTCTGAGCATTTAATTTATATTTGCTTTTGCATATAATCGGAATTTCTTATATGGCAAACATTTTTTGCCCGAATTATCATATGAAAATTTCAGTGTTCGGGGGGTAACATTGGACAGCCTATGTTCCGATAGGTTATGGTTTGCTGCAACTGATCATCAGATTTTGTTAAAAGAATTACTGAAAGAAAGTGGTCTCTCATTTACACTCGCTTGGGTATGAAACATATTTTCTTCAATATGGAAATAAAAATGTAAAATTACTTGATAATAAATTTAATTATTTTAGCGAAAATTGCACAATTTTCACGAATTAATTATTTTATAAAAATTCTATCAAAACTAAATTGATTTTAAATTAGTTTTCTAGAAATTGTTGGCAAAATATTAAATTTTGCGACCATATTAAAGTTCTTTCTTAATAGTTATTATATACTTAATATACTCACAACTCGAACTATACGATTTAATCGTAAATATGTTGCATAAACTTTAAAATTATTTGTGAATACAGCAAATATTTCAAATGGAAATAAGCAAGTAAAATTTTCAATTATTTGCGAATAATGCATTAACCTAAAAATAACATTATAATGAACACAGGTAAATTATTTCTATTGATATTGTGACTGCCAAATTCTGCGCCTTAATATTATTAACAACTTTTGTTGTATTAGCACGTTATATCAATTTTATAGAAGTAGAAAATTATTAATTACGCAATAATCAAACGTTTATTACGTTATTTTATTAAAAGATACAATGTAGATGTGTCAAATTTGTTCTAGGAATATTTTAATAAAAATAATAAGGTACTTAAGGCAAATAATTCCAGGTGATAATAATTTTCGCGATAAAATATTTTAATGATACGAGATTCTTTACGCATACGTACTTTTAGTTCCAGTTCCAAATTTATTGCGTGGCCTTCAGGGTGGGTAGAAGTGCCGATTTATCGTCATTTTGGCTGATAAAAACTAGCCCAGATGGCATAATTTTATCGTTTAGCTAGTTTTGGCCAATGTGGCGATATTTGTGTATATTCTTTATATAAACAAAATTTATTTGTTTCTGTATAAAATTGTTCCAGTATATGCATATGTTGTTTTATGTATATCTTTATGTAAAAACCAAAGGTCTCACACAGATCTGTTCATTTCTGTGCTCTCTATCTAACATGTAAACACAATACACACTATCTTGTCTATCAATATTATCGTTGATATGTTTGGAGTCATCACATACATTCATACATTGTACGCAGTTAGTTTTATATAAACTACATAAGTAAGAAAATGGTGTTGCAATTGCTGATTTTTATTTAGAATGCACGAGAATGAGTATGTATAAAATTTTAAAAATAGAAAATTGGAGTAAATTTACAAAACATCATCGTCACACTTATAGCCGTTCTACATAGTCGGTATATTTGATATTATGCCCATATACGTAAAAAAATGTCTTGCAATATACGACTACGTAGTGTATTAGAGAGTCTATTGTTAGGTTGTAAATGCTCTGTAAGAGTCAGTGTTTGTAAATCAGTGAATTTTGTATAGAAAATAAATTAATAATACTAAATATTTTTAAAAATTTGCACTAAATTAACATTATTTTTTGGTTACATTTGTAAAAAGTATATAAAGTAAATAAGTTCTGAATACTGAACTTAAAAAGCGGAAAACATTTGTAATTTCCTCTTAAATGAATACCAATTACAAATAATCATGTGCTTGTTATTCCAAAATTTATCAAGAATTTTTTTTTGTTTGTTTTTTTTTTAATAATTGTTTTAATAAGCACCCAGAAATTTTAAAAAATTTACTCATTGGAAACCTTGTTGTTTTGACTCGCATTTTGTGTTTTCAATTGGATATTAATTATTTACTTTTGTATTATTGTATTTTTTTAAAAACGGTCTTAATAGTTCATTAATACTGTGTTCTGGATAATTGGGTAAGAGTGAACCAACGCCCAGTAAAGACTGGCGGGCAATATAAGCATAGGTAAAGGCTCTTGAAGTGTTGTACATGTTTTGCTACTTCGATGTAAAGTTTAATAGTAAATAGTTGAGGTTCAGTGAGGATTACTGTTAGATAGTTTACCTTATGTCATTTTATATAATCCAATACAGAGCTTTATACCTAATATCGAAGAAAAAGAATATATGCTCACAATACACCATTTGCAAACTATTTTGGTTTAAATCATTCGAGTTCATTTGATATCGTCAGGCCAAACATAAAAGGTTGCCATAACGCGTTAATATGTATATATATATATATATATATATATATATATATATATATATATATATATATATATATATATATATATATATATATATATATATATATATATATATATATATATATACCTTCTATGTTAAAAAAAAGAAGATTAAAGCCTTAAAACTGAATTTAGTGATGATTTTTCAACAAGAGAAATGAAAAGGCTCAGAAACGAATGGTGTACAGAGTATTCTTTATTAGAGAGTTCTTAATGAAACTTGTTGAGTAGTCTTTTTTTTACGTTTTTGTAATTGATATATTAACAGAAATGTATATATAAATGTATAAATATAAATGTATAATTTTCTTTAATTCAAGGATTTTTTTGGTCATAGTCAAGATAAATTCAAAAAGGTCAAATATTTATAAAAAGTTGTCTTTTCTACTGTTTATTTAAATTTTATGATCGTTCAAATTGATACATTGTAGAATATTTGTTTTTGTGTTTTTAAACAAAAAAAATTGCATATTTGAGTAGTGGATCTTATATGCCTCAAGTAACTCAGTTTTAATAAGTAACAGTTTTAAAATTAACTTGATCAGTTTTTGTGAATGTACGTACCTCTTATGTATTTCTGTTTTGTTGGTGATTAAAACACCACGATGATCATAAAATGGTGTCCAAAATAATAATATAAATCGTATAAACATAATTATATCTGGTAAATATATTAAAAGGTAGACCATAAAGGTGTGATGTTGAAACGCCATTAATTGAAACACAAATAATACACTCAAATATGACGCTACTGATACTATTATTGATATTATAAATGACAAATTTGTGTTAGGATAGAATAAAGCTTTTAATCTACGAATCAAAGTAAATTCAAGAAATTTAATGTATCTTCTATCAATCGTTTGCAATGTACTAACATAGACTATTCACAGTCAAATAAAATCCGAACAATTATAATTACGAACAACTAAAGTAAAATTAAAATTATTTATTACGTATTTAATAAGTAAACTGTACCAATGACGTAGTTAAGCTATCAGTGTCCAATAGGCAGAATCAGTTATAACATAAGTTAGTTAGTGCTAATTTAATGCCATAAAATAAAATTTGTGGCTCAAGCGGGTTTTTCCAAAAAATAAGATTACTATGAAGCTTAATATGAAGCTAGCAGTTTACTACTTCCAAAAACGGGCAGAATCTCTCAAAACATAGCTCATTAATTAGTGCTAATTAAGTGCTGATTTAATGCCACAAAATAAAATTGATGATCAAGCGGTTTTCTAAAAAATGAGAATACAGTTAGCGTTATATTAAGTTTACTACATCCAAATATAGTGAAAATCACTCATAACATAGCTTATTAATTAATGGTCATTTAATGCCATAAAATTATATTTGATGCTCAAGTCGATTTCCAAAAAATGAGAATACTGCTAGCTTGTCATATTTGTTATTGGATACGATTGAGGTTTCAGGTAATATTTTGTATCCTTAGTTAGTAGAGATTTCGTTCCAAAAGCGTGAATTACTTTTTTTTGTTCTGTTATATTAAAATATTAGCGTGCCGATTAACAGCATCCAATAATTGATCCCTAGGTACACCTGGTTTTCACTCTTATTTGTTACAATAAAAAAAATATATTATTAATCCTTTGTGTACTTATATATTGCATATATTATTAAGATTTAATTTATACAATCAAAGTATATTTATGAATTAATCTTTTATTCAATGCAATATTAATAATTTTAGGAAGACATAAATAAAACTCAGTTATTGATAGTGATTCTACCCATTTTTGGAAGTAGTAAACTGCTAGCCTAATATAAAACTAGAAGTATTCTATAGCTTTATAATATAATCAAAGCACTTTTCTCATTTTTTGGTTATCTACTTGAGCATCAAAATTTATTTGATGGCATTAAATCAGTACTAACTTAGCATTAATTAATGAGTTAAGGTATCAGTAAATGTGCCTATATTTAGAAGTAGTAAACGGCTAGCTTAATATAAAGCTAGCAGTATTCTCATTTTTTGAAAAGCCGCTAGAGTATCAAATATTTATGGCAGTAAATGAGCACTAAATAAGGACTAATTAATGAGCTATGTTATGACTGATTCTGCCCATTGAACACTGCTAGCTTAACATACGTGTACTAATGGGGATTTAAAGAAATAATACGTATTCTTAGATTTATCACAGTCTAAGTGTTACAGAACAGACAAACCAAGCTGTTGAAATAGCGAATGCACATTATAGTAACAAGCGATAAACGATAGATATCGTTTATTATTTTCATTCCGATTTAATAAATCGACGAGTAGCTAGTTATTGGCGATGAACCATCTAAGGACATTTTTGCAAATTTTAAATTAATACTTTTACGACAGATAAAATAATATTTAATAATATTATTTCACCAGATAAAAATATTTTACTAGAGATGCAGTTTTTTGCAAATGATTTTAAATATTAAGTTTTATATTATCCTACTCTTTTATATTATCCTACACCTCCACCTATTTATAATTATGTTTCTATATATGCTAGAAAGATGATGTTTTTTGACTGAACTATGTAAAAATATAGGATAGGAGTAGAGAGGATATATGCATATTTTTATATTTCCATACTTCTACATTATTCCGGGCTTCCTTCCACCTTTTTATAATTTTGTTTCTACATATGCTAGAAAGATGTGGTTTTTTGCAATCGATTTGTAGTCATTGGGGATTTTTTGTAATCGTTGAGAAAACTATCCGTTTTTAGGAAAATATGAAAGTTAGTATTGGGTATGCCGAACCATATGGAAAATTGTAAAGACCGGAGGGTATTATTTTAAATTGATCTTAAATCGATTTTAGGCGCATTGGAGGGATATGTTTATTTGAAAACAATGTTAAATGATTAGTGAAAAGAGGATTTATTTATATTTTTCCCCCAGTCTCTTTTGATTTATCTATCCTACTTTTTATATTCTTTTTCTAAACATGCTAGTAATATTTTTTTTAATCGATGTGAAATGATTGAAGAAAAAGGAAAATTTGAACTAGTGAGCATTCGAAAAATATTAGGTGCAATGTGTGCACAAGCAAAATATAAGACCTCTGTAACCCCATTAGTAAAATATGATTACCACTATTCGCATTTAAAGTATTTTGAGCCGTCTCATTCGCAAAACTGTTCTTAAAAATTAACTTGCGTGACCACCTACACGCAGTACTCGTTAATTAGTTGCAAAACTTTTAACAATTAAATTTTTAACGAAACTAAAATCTATGAAATCAGCCGATGCACGGTTGTAGTTTTAGGCCTACATATGAGCATTACTTTTTTTAGACTGATGAAAATTTATGTTATTATTTTTATTAATTGCAATAATTAAATATTAATTAAAATTTAATATATTTATTCATTATATAATATCAAGACCAAAGATATAGAGAATGGTTTGAATATTCTACTGAAATTGATAACATTATACAACAGCAAACAATCAGTGATGGATTACCGCTTAGGCCCGTGAGGCCCGGGTCTAGTGCGGCACGTTTTGGGAGGGCGGCAAAATTTTCAGAACGTTAAAATTTGAGAGCCGAAAAAATATACCAAAAATTAATTTTTAAATTGGTTCTGATTTTTTTTTAATTTATAAAAAATTTCCTATGGACTGTAATTAATTCATTTTTTTATTGACTTTTCAATTTGAGGATGTATTATTCATATTTTGATGGAATCAATTATAGTCTATCGAATAAGGTTATTAAAAAGAAACAATCAAATTGATAAGCTTCTTTGAGAATTACTAAATTACTTTTTACTTTTGTTTTTTCGATAAGGTTACTCTTACATGTATAAAGCATTTGAAATTACTTATACTTATTAGTTTTTCAATTTAATTTTGGTGTTAAATGAAAATATGTATGAATAATTAACATTTGAAATTCATCTGAAATTCGAAACATTCTCAACTTCCCGCTAAGAAAATTGACAATTTTTTTGTTTATCTGATTCGAAAAAAAAAAAACGGTATTTTTTATAGCTGCAAAAATATTGAACTACATTTTTAAATTTCAACAAATTTAAGAAATTCTGAGACAGGAATTTGTTATAATAAAATCAAAATATATATAATTTTGCTGGCCAAAAAGGGCGGCGTATCAGACACGGTCTAGGGCGGCAATAAGCTTAATCCGCCACTGCAAACAATACAAAGGAATACCATAATTACTAAATGTTGATTAAATTTACAGGACGAAGGAAAACTGAATTACATTTGTATTCATTATGTAATCAAAATTCTAAAAACCACGTTGGTCAGCTCAATTTTGTTAAATCTTAAATGCAGTATAACTTTATTAAAGTATTTTGAAACGCAGAAAGCTAGAATGGTAATTTAAAAACTTCAAAATGTAAATAATATAATTGATCAATTATCTATGAAATCCTCCTTTATGGTTTCAATCGGTCGATGAATTCGCAAGCCGATGACTGGCGATGATTTACTACTTACTATAAAATTGACAATATTACCATAGATTCTTCAATCATCAAACAGAATTGTATACAGTTCAAAAGACCTATTCTAAATGGCAAATAGCTTTTCGCTATAATTAGCATTCGCCATAAGATTAGAATTTTAAAACTATAATATCAGGATCAAAGGAAAGGGCTCATAAGAAAGATTCTGTTAATTTTATTATCTGAAAATTTCCAATAGCGCCATTCAAATAATTTGTAATTTATAAATAAAAATGCAGTAAATGGAGAACCGCTTAAAGTTGATAGTTGTCTAAGAAACTGACAGTCTTCTTACAAACGTCTTTTTTAGGGGAAGCATTTACAAAATAGAAAAAATAGTACAAGTACAATCTTAAACAATACAAGTATGCTAAACTGCTAAAAATTTTTGATTATCTAAGGTATAGACCTGATTGGAATTATTTGTTATGTTAAATAAGTGAACGTCTAGAAAACTGCATAAGAGATCACTTTTTTTGTTTTTCAACAAATTTTTAATTAAGAAAAAGTGACTTTTATAATATAATTTAACTACTAGGTGCTTTTATTGTGTGCATTCAATAAATCAATTTAATCATAATTATCCAAAAAATCACTACATTGATTTACTAATACGAATCAATTCTAAAAAATAGTGTTAATATAGCAGTGACATCTTGAAAATAGTAACTAAAATTAAATTTACATATGCTCCAAATTAGGTGTTGCAAAATTTAATTAAGGGCTTAAATTTTTAATTATAAAATTGGGTTGTTAAGACACACTGCTGTCGTGATATAAGTACTAAAATTAGATGCGTTTTAAATACTTTTATGATGTCATTTTCAAAAATTAATCAAAATTACCAAAAAAATTCGTGCAAAGTGCAGGTTGACACTTTTTTCCGCAGTGACTCATAATGCTTGGATTTTGGAATTTAGAAGTCGGCATTCTGTATTTTTCCCAAATAACTCAATGTAATAAAATTTGACAAACAATGCCGACTTGAAAACGGAGAGAGTTTTTTGTGTAAATATACTTCTAAAAAATCCGAAATTTTAGAGTAAACATTAATAAAAAAAGAACCGATTTCAAATAAATGGACTAAAATGTAAAAGTAATTTTACATTTAAGAAATAATTTCATTAAACATAGATTCATTGGTGCCGACTTCGAATGGTAATTGCTCGCAAGAATATCATTTTTATATGGTTAAAATCAATAAAATTATTTAGAAATTTATTATTTTTTAAAATAATTATTGAACTAATCTTTTACGACAAAATTGTACCTATACACAATATAAAATGACAATTCCGTATCATATTCTATGTGTGTTCCATATTAGGTATATGCAACTATAAACCAAATGCCAATGTTCACACTATTTGTTATTTTCTAGGAATTTTGAACAAAATATCTTTCAGGCTAGACTCATTCCAGAACTCTTATTAAATGCATTTCAATGTGAATTCTATAGATTTTGCAGCAGTTTAACATAAATTTTCCATTTTTAGTTCTGGTTCTTGGTCTATTGGCTTTGGTTCAGTCAGTTTTTTAACGATTTTTTCGAGTTAATGAATGAATAATTCCACCTCGTTGTTATCCAATTTAATTAAAAATTTATTAATAAAAACGATTCAAATTATTGTGCCCTAGGGTCAACGCACTCCATAAGATTTTCTGATAAGAAAATCAGATGGTCAACACACACCATCTGATGTGTTATGTAGAAATCTTAACGTGTACTAATATAAAATACATGTTATTTAGTTACATCAGCTTTTCTAATCTAAAATTATAATAAGAAAATCTGATGGTGTGCGCTAGGCGCACCATCAAGTTAAAATTCAGTTTGATGTGTCAAACCTTCAAAAGTCATAATTTGCTTTCTATCCTATCAAAAAAATGTGACGACTTAAAATAATATTTTGAAAATTCGAGTTAAATTATGGTAGATATAGCAATTAGTATGTATATACGTACCTGTTTTTCAATATAAATGTGCTTTCTTGCAATTGCATTTCTTCGTATGCATCATAAGTATAAGAACTTTTTAAATATGACTGAAAAAATTTCAATGTATTTGTATATCAAAAAGTAATCTAAAAATTTATGAGACGTGTTGTTTTACGCGTAAATTGATAAAGATCAATGCTTTAAGATACTCAAATTGCCGTAGTGTACACCTTGAAATTAACTTTTATTTAAAGTAAATTATGCTTTTAGTTTTTTACTATTTATATAATAAATTGCAATAAGTTTCAAATTTCTCTTGAAAACCTACCATCAGCTATTTGTCCATGATGAACGATTATTGATAGGCAATTAAACTCAATTTACCTTATGGGCAAATAAGCTGATTGTAGGGTTTCGAGGGAAATTTGAAAGTTATTGTAATTTAAATTTCTATAAATGAAATCAAGATTGATTTGAATTGCATTAGCTCGAGTTAAAAGAGAAGTGTTATTATTGGTATGTTATAATGAAAATTCAATTTGTTACCATATTGTTTAATAAAAAATGCTGTATTAATTTTCTTTTTACATTTGGTGCATATCTTGCTGCTAGTGAATAGAATTTAGTTGTTGGTATTTCTAAAACATCTAAATGTCCAATTGCTTGCGCGGTAATCATACTACGTGTTATATTTACATCATCTAAATTTCCAAATAAGCTAACAATAAATTGAATTATATAATATAACAGCATAGAACTGACTGTATCCAAATATGTACATTTAAAAGCGATTTATAAAAAATAAATTTAACTTCATAATATTGATTTTAGAAATTTGTAAAGATATTTGTATACAAAAGTTTAAGAGAGTGTAATACTAAATAACGATAAAAATAAAAATATTAAAATTGTAAATAAAATTGAAATTTTCAATTTTAATGCAAAATAGCTGCGAAAATCAATTTTAAAGTTATCATTCATTACTACTCTTTTCTCCCTACAACTTTGGTACTAAATTTTTTTACTAAAATTTTTTGCCCAGTTGTGCTAGTTTTTTCCAATACAAATGTATACTTGTGGAATCAAAAAGTGCGACACTTTTACCTATTTTCATTTTTATGCTTATTTAAAAAAATTAAATACTCGGTTGTTATGTTTTGTTGGTTATGTTATAAAATACATCATAAAATTAGTGTATTTTATAGTTTTAAGGTACCGTGGAAGATTCAAGTCGTTGCATTTTTTTATTCGACGATTAAACTTATTGGTTAATTTTTTTGCTATTAAATGTACAATGAGTGATACCTAGCTGTAATGTGTACATACCTTCCAGGACCTAAATGCTCAACTAATGCACCATCGGGGCCATATATAGCCAGCACACCTTTAAACACAATATAAATATATGAGACAAGATCGTTACATTTTATTACAATATAATTTGGTAAACAATATGATTCTTTGATTTCATTTGTCAATTGTTGTAAAAACGTTCGACTTGCATCATCAGATGAGAAAATTGGTATCTGAAATTTAAGCAAACAAATTGTGTAATACTATATGTATTATGTAAGGGCGTGCGTATAATAGATAATTATATAAGATATTATATTATTTTATATATCTATAAATATATATTCATTCGGTTTCTCGGAAATGATTGATTTTTTGCATCAAATTATGTACATAAAATTACTTATTTCTAAGTTTTTAGGATTAACTTTCTAAGTTTTCTTTAGATAGAATCATCTTTGATCAAATTTCCGATAAAAAATTTAATTGGAATTTTTATAAAACAATTTGAAAAATAATTCTATATGTATTTTACATTTCATATTTACGTTTGATGTTCTAAAACAGAAAATTTGAAACTTATAGGGTAAACCTAAATAATTAAATGTAATAACATTTATAGTCTGATAAACCATTTCTATTAGTTTAATATATACATAAATATTTTCCATTTTACATCGTATCTCAAATTTTAAAGTGTATCTATTAATTTTATTTAAGTTTCTTGTTTTAACGAAAATGATGCTATCCTACTGAAAAATTGGCAAACATAAAAATGAAATTACATAAAATTATGCGTCCTATGAACTATCCAATGTTCAAATCAGTGAACTCATTCGACGCAAAATTTGTTGTATTTTTTTTTATATTCACCAATTTTTCCATAGGATGCGTCGTTTTCAAGTTATAGGCGTTGAAAATTTAGATTTGTGAACTTTTTGGCTAAGTTAGACAAAATCGTTCAAATTTGAAAATCTATATCAAACTTCTGAACCGATTTTAACTTTTAAGGGCTCATTTGGCAAAAATTTGTATGTGCTTTTTTTAAAGTTACCAATTTTTGCGTGGACTGCATTGTTTTCAAGTTATAGGAGTTTTATATTGAAATTCGTTAACTTTTCTGCGAAGTTAGCCGCCAAACGATTAAATCAATTTTAGATTTAAATTCGACGAAGAATTTTATGTACTTTCATTTAAATATTCAAAAATTTTTCCACAAGAGGAGTTCAAAATTGAGGATGTTAATTTTTAAACAAAGTTGGAAAAATCGATCAATACTATAAGAAAACTTGAAAATTAAATTAAAATTGATTAAATAAAGAAAAGGGTTATATAAGTATATATCAAGGATTATTTTCCATTTCTTTCTTAATTTTTATGGAAATGCTAGCAAGTGACACAATAACACAGTATTTCCTTCTTTGTTTATTAGGAATTTAAAATGCCCATATCTTGCTTTTTACAAGATTTAAAAAAAATAACTCCATATTTATGTACGTGAATTAAATTCGCTTCAATTAAAGAAATAAAAAATATTTAGTCATATACCGTATATATTCATATAAATAAATTTGAAGTAAATTGATGTTACCGTGTGGTCTTCTATACTATAAAAAAAAATATAGAACATACCATACTAAAAACTTGATTATAGAAAAACAAGTGATAATCTTGGCGTAATGTAACACCACATTTTTTAATAATTTCTGTTGGAAATACACCACGATCACGTAGCCAAACATATTCTAAATGAGCAATTACTTCTCTAAAATGAAATAAAAATACGACAATCATTTAATTTTTGTTTTTTATAAAGTATATTTCATAATGCAACTAATATTATACAACTAATTTTGATCTATCAAGCAATCAATTACAGAAATGACTATTAGGCACATCGCACATGAGGTGATTTGCGTGAAATCGGCGATATCATACATATGATTTGCTTATGGAAACCAATGTATAGTCGCACACGACGTGATTTTCGTGATTTGAAATCATACATGTGATAAAAAAATCGTTGTTAAAATCCTTCGTTCTTAAAATCATATGGGCAACTTTTTTTTATTCTTGTTTATACAGTCATATAAATCAATGTTTATGACAAAGATAGAGAGTTAAATAATGTTTTTTTAATATTTAAAAATAAAAACTTGTCAATTCTTGTTTATACACAAAAATAAAAAAGGTTACATTCATCTTATAAAGCAGATCATAATTTTTTTTATATACATACATATGCTTTAAAGAAAAGGAACGAAGAGTAACAAGTATTAAGTAAATGCTTATAATATCCTGCAATATTTATATCTTTGAATACATGCTATACTTTTATCACATGTATGGTATTGTTGCAACTGTTGCAGTGTCGTATACGGATAGAGATTACTTTCCATAAGAAAATTACATGTACGAAATCGCACTGTGTAAGATATGCATAATCAAATACTGAAATCGTAAGAATTCCATCATGATGCGACAACAATCGTATGTAATTTTACATTCGTAAGCAACGTTGTCAAATACATAAGAGCTTTCACCTATAGTATTACTCAGTTAAATGCTCAACCTAAAAAATTTCTAGACATATTTATTATTTGTGATTAGCAAAAAGGGAAAAACCTCTTTCTCAAGGTATACTTCTCCTAATTGTTGTAGCAACGCTGCAATAGATACAACATTTCTTCATTATGGCAGTAATGACGTTCTGCAAGAGTTTATAAACTTATTTTCGTATAACACTTTTCAAGCGTCAATATTAATTTCATTCATTTCAATGATAGGGTAAATAAACAGAAATGAACTTTAGACTTATTTTATAAAATTAAGCCAATACATCTTATACTATTAAATACTGATATTATTATTATTTTATGTTTACAAAATGAACTGTAGAAATATAGTAATTGTACAGTGGCTATAATCTGTATCTATTCTAATCACATTAAACAAATAAAACAAGTTAAGGTAACTAATAACAGAGTTAATTTTTTAGATATTCGATATAAGATTGAGCATCAATGTTTGAACTACTTTAATCATTAGCATTCATGAAACACTATAATATCTATACAGTTATAAATATAAATATAAATATATATATATATATGGTTTACTCATAGTATATTAGTATTAACCCATCTCAGTCTCCCGTTCGTCATCAAGATAACTGAAAAACGACAAGAGACAGGTAGTTGAACTTTTGGTGTCATATTCTGGATCTTAAAAGTGTGTCTAAATTCGTAAATGAGCAAAATCGGTATAATGGGATAATTAGATCCATAACCCAACTTAACCATTAAAAAAGATTCAAACCGATAATTGTTTGATTAAAAAAAAAAAAAAATGTATGAACATTTTTCGGAATGTTTATATTCGCCACAGTTTAAGCTAATTAACAGATTCTTATTATATACGAAAAATGTTCATACAAGTTTTTTGTGTTTGTTTTGTATCTTTTTTTATGGTTAAGTTGGATCAAAGATCTAATTAGCCCATTATACCGATTTTGCCAATTTACGAACTTAGAGTCACTCTTAAGATCCAGAATATGACACCAAAAGTTCAACTAGCTGCCTCTTGTCGTTTTTTAGTTATCTTCATGACGAACGGGAGACTGAAATGGGTACATACTAATATACTCTGACTTAACCTTATATATATATATATATATATATATATATATATATATATATATATATATATATATATATATATAAATATATATATATATATATATATATATATATATATATATATATATATATATATATATATATATATATATATATATATATATATATATTTGTAAGACGAAATGCGAATTTCAAATGGCTTAAAGTATAATCTATTATAATATATATTATTTATTGCTTGATGTATTTCATCCTTTAAGACACTGTATATACATATTTTGTTATTAGTAAACAAACTATGTATTACCCCTTCTTCAAAAAACGTTACAAAGTCGGAGCAACTTCTGTTGCTCCGTGTGCGACTAAAATGCTGTGATATCGCTGATATCGGCGATATCGGCGATATCGCCGATTTCACCTAAATCACCTCATGTGCGATGTGCCTTAAGGTTTTAGAACAAATTATTTTTGCTTTGAATTTAATAAAAAATGTGTGGTATGGCCATGATATATAAATTTTTACCGACTCATTATTTGAAAATAATATTATTTAAAAAAAATAGTTTTTGAATATACAATATACTGTGGTTTTTGAATATACTGTGGTCAATAATCATTTGAAATTACTAAATATTAAAAAAAACATTAATTCATATTTATTTTATTCTCTTGGAAGTAATATACAAGTTTAAACTATTTATTATTAAAATAATATACTTACTTTCGTAAATCATCATCAACTAGGGATTTTCGCATAAATTTTTTTAATTGACGCATGCCTTCTTGATATAAAGTTTGTTTCACATTAACATTTATTTTTAAACTTAATATGACCAACATATATGTAAACCATAAATACCCTTTTAAAATAAAAGAACAAATATGTGGCCTATTATTTATCGTCTAGTTTGACTGTGGTCAATCATACATATTGGAACTATGTTCCTTATCGTAAAAAAATGACCGACACTCTAAAGACACGTCACTTAAATATATATATATATATATATATATATATATATATATATATATATATATATATATATATATATATATATATATATATATATATATATATATATATATATATATACATAAAATTTTTATCATTTCCATTGTAGTGGTTATTGAACATATGTTATATAGCGTAAGGAACAATGTTTGTACCGGGTTGTTCACAACTTCCTAATATTTGAGAAATAACTTTTTTTAGCCATCAATTCTTTAAAAATATTTGAAAGATGTACCCAAAAATGCTAATTCAAAGTCATAAAGAAGTATTGAGTTGGCATACTCCTAAACATAATTATTTGGACATCTTTTATCCCTTAATTTTGACACTTTTAAATCCTTTATTGTGACGTGTACAAATCCATGTGCACTATTTAAGATACAGGTTATTTGAACGCTATTGTTTTCGCATCACCATTTACAGTATTGCTTTATATAAGTGTTAAGAAAAATCTAACCATTCAATCTTAAAAACTTTTTACCTAGAATTGATTATTTTATTATAGTAAACAGTAGTATGTATATATTCTATATATTATGGACGATTTAAAAAAAAATAAACAAAGTAGTCTTTTAAATTCGCAAATCTTCATACCGACTTGACATATTTTCGAGCATAAATGTGCATTAATTTTTAAAGTTTTCTGGATTAATATGTTATTGGCAAATGAAAGGTTAAAACTATTTGTAGTTTTCCAAAAAATAATTAGCTTACAATGTATATAACTAACAATTCAACAGTCTTGTTTTCGAGTGAATTTGTTTGCAGGTATTTGTACAATATGTGACGCTATATTACTTAGTGTATAATATTTTTTTATATATTTTATTATAATTATAATCAACAAAACAAATGTGGGATACCTAGCCAGGTTAATGTACACAGTTGGTGAACAAACAATATAATAAACAATTTTTCTTACCCAATACTATAAATATACTAATGTAAAGCATCATTTTACCACTCTTCGGTAAAATATCGCCAATACCATTAGTCATCGTAGCAAGTACCATCCAGTACCATGCTACAACTAACATATTCATTGGTTCCCGAATATTAAAATCATCTAGAAAATAATTTCCGATTAATACTTTAATTTTCGTTTATTTGGATGAAAATATTAAAATCCCCTACGCATCGTTAATAGTAATAAAGTAACAAAGGTATAGGTACTAAATTTGTAATTAAAAAACTATAACAAATTCCTAAGCACAATCTGAAATTAGGATATTTTAAGAGAATTTTGTTAATGCAGAATACGCATATTATCGAGCCTTGGAGGTTTATCAATGGCTTTTAGAAGCATACAATTTTCTAGAATTAATATCTCAAAAAATATTCATACAAATATTTTGAAATTTGGTATACAAAATATTGACATAAAAACGTAGAAAGTAGTTTTTGTTAAAAAAAAACATTTCTAAATATAAAATCAAATTTTGATTTTTACCATAAAAAATTTTGTTGGGAAAAATCATCGGCTGATATTAACTAGGATTTCATGTCAATATTTGAGCTGAAAGAAATCCAATACATATTACTTGTTATTTAAGTAAACACGCTTAAGGTCAAGTATTGCAATACACCTAATGAAATTGAATAAAAATATACATATTCTAATGAAGTAAAATGAAGTAGTATAACACACAACACGATCATTAAAGTTATTAACAGTAGAAAATTTTCAACTATAATACCCTTTATATAGTTATCTTTGTATTACTTATATATTTTCTATAAACTTAAGTAAAGGGGCATGTCACTTATTATAAGTTTTATTAATAACTATCATAGAATAAAACTAAAATCTTTTATTTATTACTCTTTTGCACTTTAAATCAAAATTTATTATTTGTATTTTTTTGTTTACAAAATTTAATATTCAATTCGGATTTTCAAATTATATTATTCAAAAATTTATTTGAAAAACATAAAAATTTGCAATGAAATCGAAAGTGTAAATAAATAACAATTTCAAAACTTTTGTTTTGCTGATCCTTGTTGTAAAAAAAAAATTAATTAAATCCCAATAGAATAAGTTTTAATAGTTGCTTATATAAATCATGAAAGAGTAATATTATAAAAGACACTTCATTAATCTGGAATTTTCTAATCTATTTTGAGAAACTATAATAACATACTTACAATTATTTTCAATAGGTTTAATCCATTCTTTTGGATATGGGTCTATAATAAATGTACCATTAGGATATATAGTAATTTCTGCCCCAATTGTTATTGATAATACAGCAAATATGTTAAAAAATACACTTGATATTGCAAAATATTTTATTATTCTATAACAATTAATAATTTATGAATTAAATAAGCAATTAATACAGTAAAATTTTATAATAAAGATCATAGAAATTCAGAAAAAATACCTACAAAATTAATACATTAATTGAGTTTAATATATTTTCTTCATAATACATAAATATTGATATAAATCGATACATTTGTAATAAACGTAATCCAGAAACATATACATTCACTTCTTGGAAGCTTTGCTTTCGACTTGATAAATCAACTGTTATTTGTTGTACAATAGAATGAAATGGAAAGCAACCAATTAAATCAATTATAAATGCATGGGATAAATAATACTTTGCGGTGTATAATGGATGGGATACTAAAATGCCTTTTTCGTTGTAATATCCAACATGGAAACGAATATACCTAGATCATATTCATATAGCAATTAGTCATAATTATTGGACTAACTCTATGCCCTATCGTACTATAAAATTCGTTAAAAACTTTTATATTTATAGTAGTAGCTCAGGAATATGAGGAACAGAACTTTAATTTCTATCATTTGGATCCACCATAGTTGAACAAGTAATAAAAGAAGTAAGAAATTTATTTATGAAACTCTGTTTTTAGAAAGACTATAATTTTAACAGTTAGAAATAATGAAGCATTATTGAAAATATTCAATTAACTTAAATCATCGATTTTCAACACAGCTTTTTCTTCACATCTAATATAAGATATGATCAAAAAGTATTATTAAAAAAGTCAAACATTAAATTAAAATAGAATAAAGGAAGGGAAATTTCGAGATCTCACATTTAATGTGATCTAACTAAAGAATGAAAAAGTAACTAAACACGACATCTTATTGAATCAAGATAAAAAAGAGTCTAATCGGTATCTGTTGAAGATTTCCTCATGTTATATCAAATGAATTTCAATCAATCCAATTTAATTGAATAATTTTTACCGTAAAGTTCAATTTAGGAATCCAATTCAATCTAATAAATAAGTCTGTAGGTTTGGTCTATTAAGTGTACCAAAAAGAAATCCTATTTTTGGAACACTGGATTTTGTATTTATCTAAATAGTAAATATGTTACTTACATATCAGCAACGTCCATAATATATAATATATACGAAACATAAGAAAGGAATGGATATTTTTGCTTCATAAATATTAAAGATGGAAATAGTATACAAGAAATGTATGCAATTACAGCACGCTGTGTTTCCCAATAGATCATAAATTTACCATTTGGTATTAATGTACGAGTTAATAAAAGAAATTTCACTGAATTAAATATAATACCTAAAATCATAAATTGTAGGTAGGGTAAGACTAAAAGTTTTAAAATGCGGCAATTTTTGCTACAGGCAGTCCATTTAAAACCACTCGAAAGCAGTTCTGATTGGGATTTATTTCGTATTTTCTAGATAGACATATCTTATTGGTCATGCACACTAAAGCGCTGAACTGTTTAAATTTTAATCAATGAACGACCTATGATATAATATTCAATTTTATAGAATTCATAGAAAATTGCATCCCAACGAACATCCAAGTCAGAAAGAATAATTCTTAGTAAAGATTTCATTAAGATATCTTATAATGACGTCGTGATGACCTCGTTTTTAGATTTAAATAATTATTTTTTCCTACTCCATGAAAATGCAAAATTATGAATTCTTTAAGAAGTATTTTGCTCATTCCCGTAATAAGTCAGAATTATGAGCTCTGTAAGGAATCGTTTTGCCGAGTTTTATAAGAACTCAGTAATATGAAGTCTCTAAGAAGTTTCTCTTAGAACACGATTAGATTTAATTTTTCTGTGCATCATGTGCATCATTTCACTCAAATTATACTGTTTCCGAATAATAATCTTCAATTTAATTAGTTTTTGTTTCGTGAAACATAGCAAGGCAAAAACAAATCGAGGAATAAGACAATACACTAGCAAATTAGTTTTGGTTTAAATTTATTTTTGGGATATTGTTCCCTTTGAGGTAACTTTCCAAATTTATCTATGTAGGTGGTGTTATTTATTCTTGAGAAAGTGTACGTCTTAGAAAAATTAAAAAAAAAACAATTATTTATCAATTCTTGTAAATAAAATATCTAATATTTGAACATAAAGTATATAGTCATTGTGGAGTAATGGAAAGCTACATAAATAACATTGTACATAATGTAAATAGTAATTAGTAATCTATACTAGTCTATACTAATATTTTAAAGAGGAAACATGTGTATTTTTTAATGTAACGAATAAACTTTAAAACTATAACTGACCGATTAGAAAAATTCTAACACCGCTAGAAAGCTAAACTATCCCCGGGTTACATTGGCTACCTATCCCTGTATCCCAACGGAAATTGAAACTACGCAGGATAAACCGGAAACATTTGCGTTTTTGTATGTGACGAATAATTTTAAGGGGTAATAAAAAGTATCTTAACTATTTCTGTGATGCGGTACCAAGAACGAAGGCCGTCCCGGGGTTCAAGGGGTCGAGTACCCGATGCCCCACATCAAATACCGAATGTCTATATCAAATACCGGGTGTATATATCAAAACTTCGTGTCATGGGTTTCGTAAGTTTCTGTGAAGTGGAACTAATACCGAAGGCCGGCCCGGGGTTACCCGTTGTTCCATACTATAAATAAAAATTTCCTGTAACGGGTTTCCTACACCAAGTACCTGGTGCTACACCAAATACTGGTTATCCCACAAAAAATATCAGGTGTCTCAAAATTGTCACAGCAACACGTGACCGAGTCTGCTGGTCTGCTAGACAAATTTTTTAATTTATTAGAAATAAAATTTTATTGTATTTCTTAATTTTAGAAACGAATTCTTAAAACATTCTTATTTTTGAAGACAGAGAAAAGAATTCTTAAAGCATTCTTATTATGAATTCCTTAGTTGTTAATTAATTAAATGGCATGTCTTAGGGCGTCGATGTCTTACATCGTTCTTTTAGATGATAATTCTGACGTTGAAATTGTAAATAAGAAGTCTCCAGTCATTTTGATATATGGAATATCACCCATAGTAAAATTAATTTCCAAATACTGGCGTGCCGTCGTGACGAGTATCAATGATATATATATATATATATATATATTGCTTTTAAAAAGCAAAATCCTTGCATAAAGGAGTGTTAAAACAGTGCTAGGAGAAATCTGAAAATAATTTATTAATATTATTTACCTAATTTTCTAAAAGGTTTCATATAATCATGGTATGATTGACGATTTTTTTTTGTATATTTAAACCAACTATATGGTTCCTCTTCAATAATGTCAACAATTTCTATTTCTTGTGCTTTACGTCCGATTTCTTGTAATTGCATTGATTGTCTTGCGAATCTTACAAATCTTTGAATATGATTATATACTGTATGGTCGCTCATAAATACAAGATGTAATTCTTCTGTTGTTAATACGTACATTTTTATGTATGTTAATGAGCGTACATTACATATAATTGATTGTTCTAAAATTAACGATTTTAATTTTTATTTTATCCAATGAGTAGACAATTGTAAGTAGGAATATGATGCAGTATTCTTACGGAAAAGACCTAAACATGCTATCAATACCTTTTTTCGAAATTAACAAAACAAAAGGAAAACACATGATCAGTTTAGACAAATTTCTTTTAGTATTACCCATATAATTTTCGCCATATTATTTTTGTTCACAAAATAAAGCGTGAAGCAGAACTAATAAAATAAAAAATTTGGAAAACGGTTGATCCTGGTCATCTCTGCAACTTCCCGCTAATTCCATACCTAACCACTTCTAAGAACTTAAAATTTAATATATTACAATGTTTTTGAGCTTTTGTTTAAAAAACACTTGTTAAAACACCCAAATATTTCGTTAACGATATCGCGTTCTCGGCGGCGATTGACGTGGTTTTAAGTACTTTAATAATTATTTTATTTTATCAAAAACGATCCGAAAAGAAATGTCGGAGCTATGTTAAAAAAACACTAGTTCCCAAATATTTCGTTTAAGATATCTCTCGAACGAATCAACCGATTTTAACCGGTTGGCGGCGATCAACGTGGGCAATCAAGGTTAAGATCTGATTTTTTTTTTGGAGTCGATTGATAGAGCCGTTTAATAGTTATTCCAAAAAAACCACAATAAAAAAAAAATATATTTTTTCTTAGTTTATTTAAGGTATCTCAAAATTTAAATCTAAGTTTGGCGAAGTTCTTTCGAATGGCACCATCCAAAAAACGTCGAGATCTGATGAAAACTAGATTTTTTCAAAACGGGATATAACCCATCACTTCCCGATTTTTGAAAATCTTCGATTCTTTTAGCGAGAAGTTAAAAATATTAATAAGTAATAAAAGTATGTATAGTATTACGCCAGGCGCATATTGTGGCATGTGTTTCATTATCGCGCCACATGCGTCGTGTAGAGGAACGCATATTGGTACGCAGTTCTCTCACCCAATATAAGATAATATATAAATATTATTCTAATCCTACAATGCATAGCGCTGCTACGTGTGAGTCAAAAGTACTGACATTTATAAATGGTTCGCATCCTGGTAAAATTTTACTTTTTATGGTAAATATTTTATATAAATAACATTTCAGAATTAAATTATTGATAATTTTCAAATATATTTTTCAAAAACATTAAGTAATGATATCTTGAAACACAATATATAACTATCCTTAAATATAAAAACTAATTGCACTATAATTAAACTGTGACTTGTGAATCGTGCGACTTGTGACGCGAGAAACTGTGTCTCGGACACTGTATCACGCGTTTGTCGCGACTTGCCAGTCGCGCTGCGTAGCGTCGTGTCGTCAATATGCGCTGACCCATTCATTTGTGTATGTTACGAATGCACATGGCCTTATGTACGTAGCTAATTATATTTATTTGAATTTTCTCAAAGAAATTGTACAGTTAATGTTTTGTAAATATCTAAAATAGAAGCAAATCGTTGAAACTATTTTCAAGATAATCGTGTAAACAACTTGAAAATTGAATAAAGCAGACATCTGGTTGTCGAATTTTAACCAAAAGCTTCGAGGCGCAACTAGGAATAATATGAAGAAAGAATATCAAGTTTGATAAATTAAGGTTAAAGGGTTTTATATTGCTGTAACCCACACACACATAAACACACATACTTATTTCAAAATTGCGTTCTTAGATCCCCAAAACATGTTCGTAAACAGACCTTAACCATGAATTCCCGGTATAAACTTAAAATCCAAATTTTGACACGATTACAATACTTTTTTTACTATAATTAGTAAAAGAAAGAAAAAATTCAAGAAGTAAACATGGACTTTATATTTTTATGTGATAAATTGCACCCCAGCAAGATCCTAATTTACTACTGACCACCTCCTATTATTTTCGAAAATGATTCTTACCAGCTACCATTTCAAAAACACCAATATTGCCCCCAGGTCCTGTAATTTCTTCTATTTGTCCAGTAATTACTGATTTTACCTAAATAAAATTTTAAATATTTAAAAGATATGTTGTAATATAGCACTTTATTTAATAATATGAATGCTTACTTCCGCATAGCCTTCATCAATAAAATAACAGCATTTTGTAATATCACCAGCCTTCACAATAATTTCATTTGGACATATGCATTCTATTGTTGCTCTTTTGACAAGTTTTGTAAGTATTGAATTATCTATGTCCTATTAAAAATTATACTCCTATCACTTTATTTTCTTATACTAAGGAAACAAGCTTCTGCAGTTTTTAGTTGGCAATTAGTGAAAACGATAGTTTTCAAATAATGAGAGGTATAATACAGGCAAATTAGGCCTTTTCTGATCTTTTAACAAATCTCTTTTTTTACCAGTCCATGGTAACAATTATTCTATGTGACGGCGACGATAATTGAACAAGCAAAAGTTGAATCGTTTTCGTTAGTCCACTGATGACGTATTGACTGCATCACCACATTCATGGTTATTTTATCGATTCTATTTTTTGTTAATATAAACACTATATTATAAATGCATATAATATGTATATATATATATATATATATATTTTATATATATATAAAATTATTTATAAATATAATAACCTTGAAACAACCTTCAAATTGTAGAATACAAATGTTCACATGAAACTTTTGAAACTTTGGACTAACGAAAGCGATTCAAGAATACCTCAGTGAATTACGTATATATTACAGTTGGTGACTAGTGACTTAGTAAACAGATTTACCGAGGTTGGCTACTCATAAAACATTTTTTAGTAAGTTTTTTATATAATAATTTTATGATACAAAGAAAAATTTTGAGTTTTCTAATTAAAACTTTATTCTTATAAAAGAACATTTGCTTGTAATGCGTTTGCTATTATGTTTAATACTAATTACGATTGCATTATAGATATTAATACCTGAAATAATGGACATGCTTTAAAGTATGATAAACATCGTGCCGATTGTGCAGCTTCTATTAATCTTTCTGGTGCATCCACCAATAATATAGTATCTGATAATATTGAATATCCCTCTTGTACATGCCATTGTAATGATAAATAACTTAATATTCGTCGCGATAAACGAATTGGTGTTTTATTTATATAAAAAAAGTTTGACAATACAGAAATTATTTCTTGATACGTGGTTCTAATTTTAAACAATAAAATTTTTGAATAAAGATTTTCTTCGGTCATATTATTAGATTAATAAATAAAATTAGGCTAATGGAATGTGTCCTAATATGCCGGCATACGCCAATGAATTTTTGCAAAAAAATTCTGCAAAAGGATGTGTGCTAGTATCTAGAGTGATGCCAAATGGCGAATATGGCAAGTCGGAAAATATGGCCACAGCTTTAATAGATTATAGTGGTATTCTTGTACTAGTAGGCAAATATTTCACGAGATATAATCCTCCAGATCAATAAGAAGTTTGAAATTATAACAATTCTGTTTTTGCTATTTGGCTTAAATAGCTTTCTCATCTTTCGTTGTAAGATGAGGTAAAAAACGTAAATGTACACGTATATCTCATTGTTCTCGTTGTACCCTAAAAATCTGGCTATGGGTTACTACTCTGTTTTTGTTAATAAGTATCGTGATATTTAACAAAAATTTGATTTAAAATTATGTTATTTCGCTACTATTACCCAAATTGTGTTCCATGTAATAATCGCACCTTGTATAATTTGTTAATACCAAAACTGATGAATAATCAGATACTAAATATGAGAATAACATTAAACCAACAAAAAAATAAAAATGTAATGCAAGCATTTCTTCAAAGTTTTGTGCACTATTATCACCAAATCCAACACCAGATATTATAGATAATGATCCATATATTATTAACGACACAATATCACTATCTGTAACTAGTTTCTCACGAACTGTAATCCAACTGTTTCTTTTACACAAACTACAAATTAGAAATAAATGAAGTGGATTCTTGCATGTATTTAAAATTCAATTTTCCACTTTGTCATTTTTTGTCTTGATTATTACTAGTCATTTCAAGTAGGGTTAAATCTCCCAATTTTGACGGAAAACACAAATTTGCATAAAACTAGGTTAAAACTTTCTCTAAAAGTGATACTGTCGTCAATATATGCTTTCACCCTGGGGATGAATGCCTTCTTCTAGAGGATGAAATTTATGACAATGAAAACAAGCATGGAAACCGGTTAAGGGATGAATTTGATGTAAAAAATTTTCTATAATTTTATTTTTCTGTATAATTCGTGAAATAAAATATTACGAAATTATCTAAAAATTTATGAAATTTCTTATTTTCAATCATAAAATTAACTATGTATATTAACTCAAAAAGTGTATTAAATATTTAGAAATTTAAAAAAAAGTATAGATATTGTTACTTGTTATATGCATTGATATATTTCGTTACTGAATATTTTTTAAAATAAATTAAAATATATAAAAAAATAAATAAAACTTTTGATTAAATACGTCCACTTTTGTGTATAAAGGTACTTAAACGAAATGTTTTCGATACCAATTGATCATATTAATGGAATTACAGCAAAAATATCCTCAACAGGAAGGCGTGACTAGTACAAAACAATAACACATATTGTATTCGTATTCCCATGTTAATAGAACTTTTTATGGATTCTGAACATATGTGATTACATGGCGCTTTAATTAATATAACAGAGCCTCTAATAAAGCTTATTTCTTAAACAAATATGCAGATATTTGTGGCTTTAAGACTCAAATCTGGCATTGCCAAACAGGCTTGAAGCTTAACAGGAGTATTTACCGGTTCACTGTGTACTTCTTGTCATGGTTCATTGGTTGACATAAGGCACTGATTATTTTACGGGCAAGAAATCGAAGTTGTTTTTTATTTAACTTGGTTATGCTAACTGTTTAACATAAAGAAATGTTAAAAACTATAATTTGACATTACGATTATGCTAGTTTTGGATAAATTTTATGCAAATCGGTCTTTTTCGTAAAAACGGGGAAAAAATGATTCAATGACTGTTCTATGTCTTAAGAATAAAAAATAATACATATCATTGAATGAAAAAATGCGTTAGTTATAATTAATAGTCCCGAATGTTTTATGTGCTAAATAAAAAAAAATTGTGTGGTGTCGTGGGACATCGGGTAGGAACGAAGTTCCTTATTATAAAAATATTAATTTTAAGTTCTATTCGAGGTATAAAGAAAATAATTATTGGGGTATACATTTTTGATTATGATTTTTTTATTGATAAAAATAAAAAAAAACTAATGTACAAAGTTATCAACTTTATTTTATTTACAATGATTTATAAAAAAACTAAAAAATAATCGTAAATGAATTATACACATACAACCACAAAAATAAAATACGTGGTAATCATACATACCACGAACAACACACAACACGACATAATACGAACAACATACATAAAACGAACACACTATACACTGTTATGTATCTTGTAAATAATAATAATCTTACGTTACGGACGTTTTTTCCCGGTTATGGTACTCCTCCACATCGTCCCATAAGGAACTTCGTTCCAAAAAACCCAATGAAAAAAAAGTTACAGAATTTGGTAGTTGTAAAAATTTAGCAATATGATACAATATAGATACTCACGGTTGGTAACATGCTAATAAATAATATAACATTCCAGTCCAATAAACGGATATTATAATTATAAATATATATTTTATTAAACGTATTATAACAAAATTTATATCAAAATTATATTCCAATCGTTTAAATAAATTAAATATCTATAAAAAATAATTATTTTTTAGTACACGCAATACGCATTAAGAACACGATTCGCTATAAATGAAGCATTTATAAACAGGTAATATTTTCGTGAATAAATAACTTTTAAAAGTTTTTCCTAAAAACATGTTTTTATTTACAAAATAAATAAAAATGATAAACCGTTACATTTGGATAATTATTTTTTAGTTATTTGTTGGCGAAAACAGTGACCTATCACTGTGAAGATGACAAAAAGGGAAAATAATATTAAAATACAAATACAGATAATATACACAAATTTATGTACGTATTACAATCCACAAGCTCTCCTCTTTCTAATCTTTTAAAAATAAACAAATAAAAATCAGTTAGTTGGTTTATATAAATGTATTTTAATATTGACTTCCACTTTTCGTCTCATAGAAAGTAATTACGAAAATTTGAAAATTTACATATGCATAGATTATTTTTTCTAGTAGCTAAATTCTTTCATCATTGAAATTATAATATTTTAAAAATTATACATACGCGAATAAATTTAAATAATCGATTCGATTTTACCAAAATTGCAATACGTGGATTCATATTTAAATACAACAAATACATAAACGATTCCAGTGGTAAAATAGATATTATATCTAATATAAATGCAAATTTCTTTAATCGTTTGAATAATATTCGATTGATTGTTGCCAAATTATCTACAATTGTTATTGATATTTAATAGTATTAATTTTTTGTGGAACTTTTAAATAAATTATAAACTTTACCTTTGACATCCGTAGCATTATCTTTATTAATACTATCACTTTGACTATCATCAATGTTTGTGCATATTTGTACCAGGATGTCAATAACATACAATAATGTCGTTATATAATAAATTGTTAATAATAATATCGTCTGTTCACGTACAATTGTTGCATAATATGGTATTAACATGCCTTTAAAATATATAAAACAATTGAAATAATTAAGGATATAAAACCATGTGTCATTTTCATTAATATGTCAGTTTATTAATTTTAGACTATATATAATTACAATTCATATTAATATTATATATTTTTAAATGTATAGACTGGATATTTAGAACATGTCATGGAATGCTAATGATTAAAAATATTTCAAACATTGATAAACAATTGTATGTCGAGTATAATAACAATTAACCCTGTTAGTTTGTTGAAAAGGATGGAAAAACTAAAAAAAGTAGAAAAATACTATAAAAATATGTACTGCGAATACGAAAATTGTTCCGTACTCTTAACTGGTTAAAAAATCATTTCATGAATTGTCAATACCCTACAATATGATCACTTGAACGAATATGACGTAATGCCACCGACTATGTAATGTGAATACTGGTGCCTCCAAATATCTATCCTCCTCCTAGATAAGGCACTCGCAGTCATTTGACTACGTGATCACCAACAATGGCAAATGAACAATAACTACATACATTTCACGTCTTGAAATCAATGTAAATTACATTTGTGTGAACTTTAAATCACGGTCTCATATAAGACCGTGTTTATAACTAAAAATTATTTATATTTTAAAACGGCGTAAGCAAACAAGGCTGATAATAAAATTTAATATAAAAAAAACATATTTTATTTTTTAATAAATACCTTCAATGAATGCAATTAAACAAATAAGTATTTCCCAACATATTAAAAATGATGATTGAGATTTCAATATAAACGGCCATATTGTAGACAAACATGTGTCGTCTGTATATTGTTGCGATATCTACAATAAAAAGCTTGAATATTAATGGATATAAAGTATGTTTTGTATTTGTATTTTATTTTAAAGAAGGGAGTTACCTACCGTTAACTTAAAATTGAATTTTGTTAAGAGTTCTTTCCTTATACAGTAATTCTTTTTATACTTTATAAATCATTAAATATATTATGGCGAGAAAAATAGAGATGATATCATCAATTCGCTTACTAAAAACCAAGGCAAAGGTAATACCGCTTGGTGAATACGAATAATGGTTTTAACGAAATTTTATACGAGTTAAAAATGTAAAATATGATAGTAAAATATGTTACACGATTTTTGACATGGAAAAACATCTATAAAATGGACATTAGTAAGAACTATTATTATCAAGTAACTAAATAAACTGATAAAAATGTATAACAACAAGCGAAACTGAAATGGTCTTCTTGAAAGATCAATCGCCATTTTGTATTATCTTACGTTTCAGTCGACTTTACGTGCAAATTAGAAAAAATACACCATTTTCTAGACGGAAATAGTTTGAAATATTCCGGACAGTATCAATTTTTCTAGAGAAGCTGAGTGTATACTCGTTGGCTCCCAGGTCAACGATTCGGTCCATTAACTGTAATAATAGTCTATTATAATACATAACAATATATCATAATTATATAAATTAACCATTATTTATCATACTTAAATAAAAAAAAAACCATTATTTCTGTACTTCTATAATAATCAATACATCAAAAATGATTAGTTCTTGTTGTTCTTCTTTATTAGAAATGTTTTACTATCTCTAGTAAAATGCTACTCTAGCGGTAGTTTTTATTGTATATCTAACGAATACCTTATATTTGAAGTATTATACACAATTTTAATATACTTACATGGCTATAAACATATGTACCAGCGATTTTTGATATAACTGCAGTATTTTTCCGACTACCGTAAGACGATAGTGATTGTGAATAATAATTCATTGATTTTGATGATGTTTTTGAACCAAATGTAGAAACGAAACTAGATGTTCCACTTATTTTTATATCATCGATAACTTTACGTTCATTCATTCTTATTGAACGTTTAAATGATTTTAATATTGGAATTGGTTTGGTTATTACATTCAAACGTCCATAGTGGATTACAGATTTTGCGTGCAAAATTTTTTTCTATAAAATACATAAATGTGATTAAATTTATTCTTTAAAAGCACACGGTTTAGAATAAGCAAGCATAAATAATTTTATAATTTATTAATGCGAACTCTAGGATTTTTCGAATAAATTTCGATTTTTTGTCCCAATTTCCTAGATCAAATTATTTTATATTTTTATAAATACGTATTTCGATTACAAAGTAGTCATTATCAGTATGAATTAGCTAGTTGTAATGATTCTCTGAGGAGATGTTACTCGTTGCTAATTTGTTGACGGTTTGCAAACCGTCACAACTAGCTAATTCAAACTGATGATGACTACTTTGTAGTCGAAATACGTATTTATAAAAATACAAAATAATTTGAACTAGGAAATTGGGGCAAAAAATCGAAATTTATGAATAAATAACAAAGATTATAGTAATATTTATGTAGGCAGAATAGACAGCTGTGTTGTTTACAATTTGAGGTGGTTTATTAGGTATTCGTTGCTTATGCCCCGGAAATAATTGGCTTTCAACAAAGCGTTTTTACCCGTGTAAGGGTATCATCATGAGTTAATGAGGTTCAACTCGAAATAAAAATGAAATTAAGTTAGATATTTACTGTGATGCGTTTATGAATTAATTTGCTTTGATCTAGTGTTTTGTAATTTAAAACTGCATGCCATAGATCCGATTTTTTTAACGTGTGTATTACACAAACAGTATAAGCTTGGCATTGCACTGTTGAACTTGATGTTACAACCATACTTATTTCATTTAAAACAGTACCAGCACCTAACATTAATTTAAAATTAAAAGCAATAATAAAAATACGCGGGCAAGTCAATAAGTCCTTAGAAGATCTAAAAGATAGCGTTCGCAACATTGCTAATGGTTTGTTTTTAGTAGCTACCATTCCTCACAAAGAGTCTCATTTGCAGCTATATTGATCTTATTTTTATCGTAAATTGAAGTAAAAGTTAAACTTTTGTAAAAAGGGAGTTTGTAGCTGTGATTAAACATTTCTGTTTAAAAGACTTAACATCAAAAGAAATACAAGCTGAGTTGGATTCAATTCATGGCTCATTTACCTCTGTAATTGCAACAGTTTGTGATTTGATAAATTAATTTCAGGGATTCCAAAAGGTACAGCCGTTTAAATTTTTCATGATAAATTGGGTATAAAAAAAAATGTCTGTTAGATGGCTGCCGCATTTGCTCCCAGCTGAGAATAAACGCAACACGTATTCTCTTCTAAGGGTCTTCGGGAGCGTATGCGGGAATTTGGGTATTTTTAATCCCAATTACTTCTTTTTATTTTCAAATTTAAAAAAGAGCTTAACTACTAACAGTTTACATCAAATTACGAGCTCATAGCATCCACATATGCTAATTTTGAGTAAGTACCACAATCATACATTTCTGAATGCTTAAATAAGTCGAATGACGTCTGTGAAAGTGTATTGCACTGGAAGGAAATTATGTCTATATTTTTCTATCTGTTTAAATAAGTTTATTGACCTGCCCTCGAAAAATTTTATAATTCCCAACTTATGTCTACATAAGACCTGATATATCTAACTCCTGAGTTATTAAAAGCTGAATTTGGCATTTTATTGTCATGAATTATATCAAGCAACATAGCATTCTTTAAGTTATTTCAGTTAGGATCTAGCACTAATAATTATAATAGTTTAAAAAAACTAAAAAAACACGCATGCATGCGTAGTTCGCGCACTAGCTCTATCTTTATTACTCTCATGCAAAGGATCCGTTCAGATGCGTTCTGCAGCCAACTTCAGAGAGTTACCTACAGACAAACAAACATACGAGTGAAGCTAATAAAAGCGTGTTAAAAATATGTTATACTAGAGTATTATTATTTCAATTAAAACATTAAGCGCAGCTAAGTTGCAATTACGAGACACAGGAAGGTAGGTAGAGAGGGATAAATAAGTATTTATTTAATGATATCTTAGTGACGCAATTACAAATTAAATGCTTTACTGAAAAATGTTAAAAATCAAGTTATGTTAGCTTTTTACTAAGTATTTATATACATGGAAGCCATGAATAAAAATATTAAGATGTCTTCAATAAATGCGATTTTAACCGACCTTTAAAAAGGTTAACCTCTTCTAATTTGTCATATTTATTCGCGAATAACTTTTTTGTTTATGAGTCGAATTTAATAATTCTCGTGGTGTTGGATTTAGTATTCCTTTCAAATGATCTCATGTTAGTTCGAACAAAAATTTTATCCCAATGGGAAGATTGGAGCTAAAAATATTTTAGTGATTAAATTTCACCAAAATGACAAATTTTTCATGGTTATAAAATAACTACTCTAAAGTGAAAAATAAAAATTTTTCAAAATATATCATCTTTAAAAAGAATTAATAATAAAAATTAAAAAAATAATTTTAAATTAAAAACTTCCATAAATAATGTCCTACTGATCAATTTCAACCTATTGAAATCGACGCCATCATATCCTTAGCTTAAAAATTTATAGCTTAAAAGCGCCAACAAATTTGCAAACTGAGAAAATTAATTGGTCACATTGTAAATATTCATAGAATTTTTAATTTCAAATTACTTTTCATTTTTTGGGCCATTTTTTGAAGGCGGTTCTGTTTTTTTGCGAAAATTTTTTAATAATCAGGCCATTGTAGTCATACTGCTAGCTTTGGGAAACTTGTAATTTTAATTCGAATAATATAGGCACCAACCTAAATTTAATATTGTTGATGTGTCATTAATCGCAGATAATAATTGAATTGTTCCTTTGATAACAAATAATATTTTATTACGTAATTCACCATGTGAAAATATTATATCGTTTGGTTGAAAAATTAATGTTTTCATCTTTGATGCAATATCTCTGCGTAAAGCATCTACCAAATCTTGAAATATATAGGAATAGCGCAATGTCATCCAATATTTATCTAACAATATATTTTGTACCATTGATTTAGGCAATACATTAAATAATTCAATTTGCCTTATAGAACCTTGTAAACGCCAATCTAATATGTAATAACTAATGATTTTCTTTTCAATTTCTTTGGATATACGTTTATCTTTTGACTAAAAATGTAAACAAATTTAAATTCTGTAATAATTATTATATTAAATAAACAATCAGATTAAAAGCAATAATGTTTAAATAAAATATTTATGTGTAATATCAATTAAATGAATACTAGCCCCTCACACTGATGGAACGTAATTACTAATCTCATGTTGTGTGCTGTTGTTGTATAGAAAATTCCCACTGTAGTTAATAATTATCTGACCTTAGTAGTTGAAAAGTGACTATTTATAAAATTAAAAAAATATGAATACTGCTAGAAAATACTAGACACTTGTATTGCTTACTAAACTGTTTAATGCATTATATCTAATATTTCTTATTTTGAACAGTATTCATTGTTTTTTCTCAGTAATTATTAGATACAACAAGAAGTTTACTGCAATCACTAGCATCATTTGTAATTTAAGCATGATCGAGCTAAATAGATTGTGACAATTAAACCCAAACAGTAAAAATTTGTATTTTCTTTCTTCATCATGTTCAAATATAGATAACTACGATAATTTTAAATTCATGCATCGAAAATAATCATCTTTATTTAAAATGGGACAAACAATTAAATAATCATTCAAAGAATAGGTACACGATGACACTAATTATTACCTCGTACGCTCAAAATAATCTGTGTTTCGAAACATGATGGGTTTACTGACCAGTTTGGTATGATATCATCAATATTGTACATTATCAATGTAAATATATTTGATGACGCCATACCTTACCACCTGCTCATTAACACCATCAAGGTTCGAAACACAGACAAAATGTTTCTGTCATGAATTGGTTTTTTGTAATTTGAATGTCTTATGTTTGGTGTGCGCAAATGTACTAAATATTATGTATTAACTCGGAAAAACACGACACAATTTTTTTCATTATAAGTTTCGAAGCCCATGCGACTTCCAAGCAAATAGTAGAAAATATTATTTGATTGACACACAGTACAATAGTTTTGGTCTTTTTTAAATAAAATATGTAGTTAATAAGGAATATAGTATCTAAGTATCCATGGAACAAATGTATACATGAGTGTTGTGTCATAGTATGGACATGTTTTAAGTTACCTATGGAATGGATTCATTTCGTTAGAGATCATGAAAGCGTGTTGTCGTACTATATAAACATGTATTCAGTTGACGTTGGCTATGGAACGAGTTGAAGTTTTTAGCTAGATTAAATTTATATTTGAGGTTTATATACAGCTTTCACATGTAACGTTTAGAATAAATAAAAGGAATTTATTTTTATATAGTATTTTTGTGTTCAATTAAATTACAGTAAGTTCTTTAGATTAGAAATACGAATAAAAAATATGCTATGACTTTTTACGATAAACTTAATATTTTCGAACATATGATTTTTTTTTTGAAAATAAAGACAAAGAATAAAATATAAAATGTTTATTTTTAAAATTCGTTATACAATATCCTTAAACGACATAATAAAAAATTTCAATTTTATACATGTTTTATTACATACAATTCCTCACTTACCTTTAAAATAGTTAAAAATAAATTTCTCTTTATTTTTTTTAACTATTTTAAACGTCACCAAATTAGCAACGAGTTACATCTCCTCAGAGAATCATTACAACTAGCTAATTGATACTGATTATGACTACTTTGTAGTCGAAATACGTATTTACCAAAATACAAAATAATTTGATTTGGAAATTGGGGCAAAAATTGAAATTTATTCGAAAAATCTCATTAATAATTATAAAATTTAAAATAGTCGCCTTTCTTTGAGTCACGCGTTGCATAGTAGCCAAAATAATTAAAAACCAGGTATAAAAACGAAATTTTTTATATGTTTTATATTTTATTATTTTTCTTTATACAGTTTTAATGGGTCAATTGGTCAAAAGTATCGGAATTGAGGATTTTTCAATCCTTTTAAAATTAAAGTCTCCAAAAATATTAACTTTAACGTTAAAAGTCATAGGACCCTTTACGTTCTTATTTCATTAGATTATTTAAAAAAATTGCAAATAACAATTTCTTCGAATTTATGACACCCAGTTGCTTTCTGGCAACTGGCATTTATATCATCTGCAGGGCAATTTTAAGAAAATCGCGTTAAAAAATTTAGGTGAAATAGTTTTTGGTACTCGTGCACCTATTCGTACTAAACTATGTAAATACTTAATGGATATTAACTAATTTGATTTGTAATTAGAAAATCCCTTTATAGGCTCTCTACAACTTAAAATGAATATTAACAACATACCAATTAACAATTAATAATATTTACCAAATCTTTATTGATCAATTTAATTTTTAAATAAATTTCTACTTGACGGCGTTGTTTTTCAGTTTGAACAGATTGCCATTCACTTAAAAATAATCCTTGAATTATAATAACCGCTAGCCATACAGTGATAAATGTACACATTTGTTCCCAAATATTCATTGGCTGTATATCACCTAAACTTTAAAATTAGAATAACATTGTGTTAGTCATGGTAATGACCGAGCTATCAGTTCCAATTATATTACCAAAAGAGCAACAGAGTAGTTCTTTATACACACACATGCAGGCCATTTAGTTAAGAAAATTTACTAGTACACCGATATTAACATTGCTAATAATAGAATGCAAATATTGGAATGAAACCTATGGTCTTTACTGTAATGTTACTGAATGCAAATAACAAAGGATTTTATAGAATCTCTAAAAATAATATATCGAATTATTAAAACGTTCAATTCATAAAATATTCGTTTGACTCACATTTACGTTTAAATAAATAGATTATTCAAATTTGAAATTTAACCACTAGAATTAATGACCAGTAGAAGTATTTTAAAATTATGTACTCAAAAAATGTGCTGTATGCGGAAATTAGTATAGAACAGAATAAAATTTATGATTGAACTGAAAAAAATTTTATTTTTCTGTTACTAATCATACATCAAGCTGATTTCCGGGGGCAATATATATATATATATATATATATATATATATATATATATATATATATATATACTATTGTGGTATAGTGGGTGGGCGTTTTTCTGTCTCTAAATACATTTCCCGTGTTTTGTATCCTCAACATCTTTTTTTTTGCACCTGATCTCATATGTTTATATTTGCACTTGCGCTCTATGTTTTGCAAGATAATATCCCCATTCGACTCTGTTGCAAGATTGAAAAAATTATTGAATATACTTACCATAATTTTGTAATCGTGGAATGAATATAATACGTTGATAACATGTACCAATCTAAACTATTTTTTGGTTTAATTACTTTTGTTTTAATTGGTTTAAAATTCGTTGACCAATTTATGGTATTAGAATTCTGTAACAGTTAATTTTTATTTTACAAGGAGAAACAGAGGAGAACGAAATAGCAAAATATGCATGATTTCAATGTCACTAGATCCGGAGATTATAAACATTTGTTTGCCAAACTTCAAACAGTTTTAACAAATTAATTATGAACTTTTATTAGATATAGAGAGCTAATCATCTGGTTTTTCTTAGATAATCCATGGAAAACTTTCTTTCATATAGGCAAATGAATAAGAATAAAATGACTTTCGCAAACTAAATAGAACTGGATTTCTGTCTGTGTAAAATTCATAAAATTGTGAACACTTTCAACATTTATAACTGCAAGTGCCTAGCATTTCTGGTTGTATGAATAATACCAATGAATAATAGAAATTTGTGAAAAATGTTTGAAACGTTTAAGAAAAGTTAATTTCTCAGACCGAGTATATTAAGAGGGATACCCCACTTGAACCAAGACCTTTTGAAACTGTGTATCCAATTTTATAATACTCCATCATCTGAAAGCAAAGATGCCTTGTTACAAGATTTGCGTGACCTTGCACAAGGTTACAATTTTGTATGATACTCTTGGTGAAGCCGGTTACATCGTTCTTATCCATGCGACGACAGATGATATAACAACACTCATCTACCGATTTTTTACTTTTGAGTGCGAACGAACTATTTATCAAACGTGGAAATAGGATATCAAATATTGATCACTTCAGCTTTAGCGGACTATAGTGTAAAATGTTCATTTACATGTTGGAAAAGGGATGCAAACTTACTTATCCGTTCCAATTAATCAAAGTATGTTGAATAAATTACTCTACTTATCCTAAAATTTTTTCAATGGATAGATTCTTTGATTCAATGAAATTAACATCGACAATTGGATTGTGAAAATTTAACTGCACAATTTTCAATTAATAAAGTCATTTGATTACTCATTTAATGCAAAATTTAAGTAATGGTTGGTCTTTTTTACGATTCCCCAAAGCTATGGTACTAAGGAGAATTCCAGCCCGACTTGCTTAGCTAATTATCTCTAGAAATACACCTCAATCATAACACATATTTTGACTTTCCAAATTTGAGGCAATACATTTTAGAATAATATTTTTAATATACCTAATAAATCGCAATTATAAAATATTCTCACTTTACAAGAATTTTTCAATTGCATAAAATTTCGGTTGAGTTGTAAATAAATGATTTCTAACAGTTTTTGTTTGAATTAGAAATAGTCATTATGAAAAGTAAGGTTGTTATTTTATGAACTATTCTCAACAGTAATCATGAAGACATTGGCGTAATAAAATGATATTACTTACAACAAGAGTATACCACCAACAACTTAATGGATGAATAACAAACAAATACACAATCAATATTTTTTTTATCATACTATACATCTTATTGACTCCAGGTTTTTGACTTAGCAAACCTTTAAAATTTAAAAATTACTCATATTAGAAACAATCCGTCGAGACAGGCCAGGCATGAAATAAGTACTCAAAATATCCGAATAGAAATATTTGATGATATCCTATAGTTTAAAATTTTATTTCCACATAGTTTTTTTATCAAACTTTATAAAATAGTTATTTGTTTTTAGAAATTTCAAGGATATTTTTCTCAAAACCACTCAACTTAGTATATCGTAATATTTTGAATAAGAAATTAGTGAAGTACACTGAGGTTTTTACTTTTTGTATGCTTTTTTCCCAGCATCCCATTCTAGCCCACCAGAATGGTAAAAATTGCAAAATTAAAAATAAGCAAAAAATGTCTATTTGTCATTATAAAAATTGTTTTTCAATGATCGTCGACGAATAATTCGAATAAATGCTTACATTTTCTCGAAAACAATGTACCTATAGCCCATGAGAGGAACAAATTCTCTCACGGGCAAATAACTAGTATCATTTAATGTTGAATAAAATAAAAACGAAAAATAACTCGGAGAAAACTGATCGAAGTAGTTGTTGAAACTGTTTACTTTATTTTTTACTAAAATTTACAAATTTCTCAATTTGTTTTAATTAGACTCTATGATTTTTTGTATCTAATGAGTTCAACAATAGCTCATTTTAAAAGTATATCTATGTAATAATGGTTCAATAACTTTTGCCCATCATTTTTCGTTTTCATGTTATTCAACGTTAAATACGTTTACTTCAATTTTTTTTCGAAATAAACATCACCTACAACGAACTATAATTCGGTTAATCTTGTATCTATAAAAATTATAGTAGGGTTTTGGAGCTACGCTTGAAAAATCCTTAAAAACATGCATTTTTAGATAGTACCGACATTTTTAATACAAATAATCCAAACATATTAACTTTTTGAAATAACTTGAATATTTTTAACTTTAAATTTGTTGCTTTAACGGATATTTTTAATGCTATAACATATAATTCAGAAAATTTTATGTGAATACATTCGAAATATCAAAATTCCTATCTTTTCATATTTTAAGCTTTAAAGGAACTGCCCTATATCTAATTTGGTATTAATTACATAATTAATTTTAGAGCAGAATCTACTTGAGAGTGCGAATGCACCGGATTCTGTCAATGGAATTATGTTAAGAATAGCTTGAATAGTTTCCAAATTGAATGGAAACATAGCGGCTGAGAATTTTACAAATACATAAAAATATGATTAAAAATTATGATTAATGTTGGAATGTAATTATCAGATGTATATAAATATTTAGTAATAATTATTGAATATATTTACGTAAATAGTCCAAAACGCGATAACATCGAATTATAATAAATGCCAATAATATTTTTTGAACAGTTTTTGAAAGCAGCTGGACAAAAAAATTGTTTAAGAATATTGGTACAAATGTTACACTATCCACAATTGTTTTAGCTGTAATGATAAATAAAAATTAAAAATAAAAATATTATTCATATAATTAATTAATATTATTGTATAGTGACACAAATTATTTTTGACTTTTGGGATATTACATGTAGCCGAGTTCGCATGTCGATCTGTCAACTTTATTTTCACATTATCTAAAAAATGAGAATATGTCAAATTATGGTTTTCATAATTTCAACATATATTTTTGTCCAGAAATTGGATCGAGTTTCTCAAATGTTTTTAAGTATCGACTCAATAGTCACAGGCATTAATGACACTGAAAACATATTTTTATTCTATGGTAGTTGTGTTGCCATAATGAAAAAACATAATAAAATTCATAAAAGCTAAAAGAATACAATGGATTGGACATGTTGAAAGAATGGAAGAAACGAGCATGCCTAAGAAAATCATGAAGGGAAAATTATTCAATACGAGAAAAAGAGGTAGACCCAAATTGAGGTGGCTCGATCAAGTTCAGGAAGACTTATCAAAATTAAAAATAAAGAACTGGAAAATTAAAGCAAAGGAGAGAGGAACGTGTGGAACTCTATTGTAGAGAAAGCCAAGGCCCACCAAGGGCTGTAGAGCTAAGCAAGAAGAAGAGGTAGTTGTGTTGCAAAAGTCAGCAAAATTTTTGTATATCCATTACGATTATTTATATACAATTACGACTACTAATCGACTATGAAGTCGATTGACCGCCTTAAATTAGAGTTATTTAAAATTCATGTTCGTATAGTGAGCAATGAGTAGTATGCGTTTTAAGTAACGTTCGCAATTAAAATAAAAAAAACTAACAGTCAGAAAGTTTTGAAAAACTAATAGAATATTAATTAATTGTTTTTGAATTAAAAACAATAAAATTATCCACCGTTTTGTTAATAATCGATATAAAAACTGTAACAATACGTGATAAAGTATACTAGTTTAACATTATGTATGTACACGCATATGTGAAGACCGTGGTAGTGTGTGGTTTACCTTACAACACAAGCAGTGGTACATACAGTACTCCTGTTCCGTATCAGATAAAAATTATACTCGTTTTTACTACAAGCTAACCTACTCTTACCGTGTATATGATGCATAACATTTTGCATCATATACACATAACAATATTGTACCAAAACAGCAACCTTAAAAAGCGTTAATTTAAGAACTACATAATAACAGAATCTACAAATTTATTTATTTTGAAACCAAATTTTTGCGAAAGTTCATTGGTTTATTCGACAAAAATGTGAAACTAGAAATATAAATCTATTGAATTACAGTTGTAAATTCAATAATATAAGCAAACTATTATTCCAACCCCTTTCAAACAAGCTTTCTTTTCACTCTCTGCTACATGTGTATTTATTTCATTCATGCCACTGTACAGCATCATGTTTAGCACATTACAATAATTTTTACCTTTACTAACACTTGCTAAGCCTTGCTTGCTAATAAACTTTGGAAATAACATTGCATTTGATATAATTGATATTAAATCAATAATATATATAATAATTGATATAATTAAACCAACATTTATCCAAAGTTGTGAACCATAATATCCAAATGTTAACTAGAAAAGACAACGAAGTTTGATAAAATCTCTATATCTATAAAGTCATTCCTAAATTCAATTATAAAAATGTATATTGATATGGATAAATATGTCACCATCCATTGTAAACGGGGCGATACAGCTCGCAGATTTAAGCATCGTGAATCATCTCGATGAAAAATAATTATTAACATACTTAGGTGTGTTTGAAAACACTATTCACAGTGTACCCATTATTAAAAAAGTCCTCTGCTACTAAGCCTGATATAATTATCCTGGATAATTCATCTAAGGCTATTCGTTTTCGAATTTTCTGCGACTGCAGAAATAAAAAGTCTTGAAAGAGAACCAAAACGGATTAAATACTTTGAACCTCTCCTTCAACTACGACAATTACATCTACTCAGTCAAAATCATTGCACTTATTATCGATTGCTTCGGCTGGATTCCTTAGCAAATTTATTCAATTATTGCAGGTCAATGATTTGGATCATTGTAGGCTATGTTTTTCAGGGCAAAGCTTATCGCTGCCATCCAGAAAACCACCATTGGCACTCTTTGTACATTGTAAGTAAGTTGGACACGATTATTCATTTCTTTGAGATCGTGTGCAGGTACTCGTTTGCTAAGTGACTTTCAATTTGCTTTGTACAGTTGTATTAGAGACAGATTTATGTATGTTTATGTATATACATATTTATTCTGTAAGGATTTTTCCCTACAAACCTGACTTCTCAGTTCAATCGATAATAAACAGTCAATAAAAATTTTCATTATAATGAACCTAACAACTTACTTATTTCTATTGTCTCATTTGAAGCGTCTTTGCTTCCCAAACTGCAGATTTTTTTAAACCTTTAAAAATAACGAAGATGTGGAATATTTCCATACAGAATTGCATATGACTTATCGTTTTCAAGGAAGAGATGGAAGATGATTTTTGAAAACTTATAACTTATTGATTTTTGGATTAATTTAAATTTAATTTTCGAATTCAGTTATATAATTGAGTTTAGTGTCACATTTTGATGTGAAATATAGCAAATTCAGTGTCATTTAACCATATATTATGTTGATCTCATTTTGATAAATAAATAATTTTTTTTTTTTTAATTTTGAACTGAGAAAATCATTTACCCCCTTCTGTAATTTTTTCTTTTTAATTTTAAATTTTTATGTACTTCATCTAAAATTAATTGTATTACACATCCTAAATCGAATCACTACATTAGTGATATTCGGGAAACATAAAGAGTTGAAGTTCATTCAACAAGTCGCAATATGTAATGGGTCTGATCTAAATATAATCAACAAAATGATTCGAAAAATGCATTTCAAAATCTTAAGAAGTAAATCAACAACATTGACACAAGAACAGGACAAAACCGATAAAAAGAAATGGTGTAAATTAAAATTAATTTTCAATCAAATGGCAAAAAAACTTGGAGAATATAATTTGAAAATAATTTCCATCCGCAGATCCAAATTAAAACACCTACTTGGAAATTCAGAGAACAACGAACAACAGTCGGAAATTTATTGCATTGGATGTCAAAATTGTTCGAAGAAATAAATATATGTAGAAGACAAATGGGTATAAGATTCAAAGAAGACATAGTACATAAAATTTGGAATAATTGATAAATTGATAAATGTAGACGTTCCCATTGTTGAATATCACCATGAAATCGACAGATCTAATCTGAAACTTTCAAAATCACTCAACCCTAAAAAACTAGATGCATATGAAAGCATTTACATTCGAAAACTTGGCATGGAAACCAAGAATTTAGATAAAAGACCTATTCCAAATTCCGATTTAATAAAGATTTCAAAATTAAGGTTGAATTATTAAAATTTAAACACAATTTGAAAATAATTTTACTTATTTACATAATTTATTTTTAGTTTTGTAAGTTTAATTTTTTTCTTTGAGACTATGAAAATCGAAGTGATTCAATGCTTCAATGTCATTGACCGAACACTAAACATGTGATTGACGCTGATGATTGACGCAGCAATTTGATATATACTTGGAAAGTATAAATTGCGCCAAAAATGACTTTGTGCTGACTGTCACCAAATTAGCAACTACTGACATTTCCTCGGAGAATTATTACGATTAGCTAATTCATACTGATGGTGACTTCTTTGAAGTCGAAATACGTATTTGTAAAATTACTTTTTTTTTTATTCTATTCTATTCAATTTAATTCATTCATAATAATAATTTTTACGCAAATAAATAATACGCAAATAATCAAAAACCTTTTAAATATGGCGATTTTTCAAAATGTAATAACTTTTGCAATCATTGATTGGAAATTTTAATAATTTCTAAAAAAATACTACTAAATAAGCTCAATAAGTGCCCAAAACCTCGATTCTGAGAAATTCGATTTTTTATTTAAGACACATTTCAGCAACCTCAATTATCCAGTTCGGCGTTTTCCGATTATTATTTTGAAATATCTTTTATACATTTGACAAGATCTATTTTCACATAAATTTAACATTTTAATTGAATTGCTGAATACAGTGTGTTATTGAATCAGTTGAATGAAATGTAATATCTTGTTTAAGGGGCGTTTCCACGAGCCAAGTTTAATTAACCGACTGATTCATTTAAAAAAACGATTAATGCAATTAGGTGCAATTTATTTTATTTAAAAGTGGCGTAGATAATAATTGTGCGTGAAATTATAAATACAATGACTGTTTTGTTAAATCAGAATTAAAAACAATTTTAATGAAAATCCAAAATCGTAAGAAATATCGTTTCTGGGTGTGGCAATAGTTATTAAGAAGAAATCGATTGAGAGTATCAGATACTTTGCTAAATGAATTAGCATTATTAGATGAAGAGGGATATAGTAATCATTTGAGAATGCCTGAAGAAAAATTACTGAACTGCTGTTCGACGTTCAGGATCGCATAGTGAAACAAGATACAGTCATACTACAAGCAATAGCACTAACATTGAAACTGCAAGTAACTTTAAGATTTTTAGCTACAGGAGATTCATTTTCAACGCTTGATTCTGTATACCGAGTACCTTAAAATACTATTTCAAATTTTTTGTTGGAAGTGTGTAGGGTAATTTACGATGCTTTACAAGATGTCTAAAGTAAAGATAATATTTAATCGATTAGAAAATATCTTTAATTAATAAAGAAATACATTTCTATTTAATACAATTTATTGAAAGCTATCATTTAGCGCTATCATTTAAAATAAGTCTTCAACAAGGATACCTGATGTACATCATTCTCTAGAAATCTTCGCATATTCTTCTCCGTTGCCTGATGCATTTGAAATTGTCAGTAACCAATCCGATGGAGATAGAGCTGTATAATGAATATTTGAAATCCTTGATGACTGCCTCGATAAGAGCTCAAGTCTATTTTCTCTGAATATACTTTGAATTTGTTCCTGGTAGATGATTCACTGATAAAGAGGCATCTGTTTTAGCATGTTTGCCTAATATGTCGAATTCATTATTAGAGTCTCGTTTTTATTATTTTCCACTACTTTACCAAATTTAGCAATCGCTGCACTAATAGTTATTTTTTCGTTTGCGATTAAGACTTTTTTTGATTTTTCGAAGTAGACAGATTGCCTGTTTATATGTTTTCTACATTTATATATTTTTTCTGAGGATCAACATTTGCGATAATAGCAGATGTATTTCCTATACGTTCACTTTAAGCGTCATCATGTTGTTGTTAATTCTTTGTATTAAATTAGTACAATTTAATAATATTTTAAAAAAATGACACTTATAGTGGATCGGAGTATTTTAATTACAAAGCCACATTCAGCGTAATTTTGTTTGCATGTATCGACGCTAACTATTACTTTTTTACGTAGGCACAAATGAACGAGCAAATGAGGCTACTGTTTTTACAAAATCATCTTTAAATGCAGCATGAGATGATGTTGAGAATAAACCAAATTCGAAACGGAGGCCTATTATTAGCTAACGATGCTTTCCCCTTAAGAACCTACATTTAAAAAATAATTGGAAGAAGTACTAATTTATCTAGAAAACAAAAAATCTTCTACTATCGGTTATGAAGAGCTCGTCGCATAGTTGAAAATGACCTATAGCGGTTGGAATTACAAAAGTGGACGGAATTGCTAAAGCAGCTTTAGTATTACAGAATTGGTTAAAAATGAGTTCGAGTGAAAGATATAAACCAGTAGGTTCTGTGGATACTGACGATATATTTCTTGTAGTTACAACACTTTTTAGAAATACATTCGCTCTTTTGTACCAAAATAGTTTCACAAACACTTCACCTGTTCCCATTTCACTTTTTTTTTTATTTCCTAACCAATTAATGTTCTTTTTTTTATATATTAATTGTTCTAATTGTCTTAATATTTTTCAACAGATCAGCAATTGCCAGACCAGAAATTTTCCATTTCCATCTTTGCTTTTATATTTCTATTCTTTGCAAATCGGTGGTTTCAAAGACATTCTTGTTTACCTATAGTTCTAAACAATTTAGCATGGCACTTTCTGAAAACTTAACGACACATTTTTTCAATTTGACAAGAGACACAGAAAACGAAATACTTTCAAATGATAACATTAAATCTTTTCATTTTAAAATTTGTTTCGTACTATTGACAATAAGTTTGATAAAAACAGAAAATATTTGCTTTTCGTTTTATTAGTTTTTTGATATTTTGTCCGAAACAAAAACAAATCAAAAAAAAAAATTAATGAGTGAGCCTCACAGATATAAGGTCACAATAGAAGTGAAACTTCTTTAAGCCGCTTTAAATAAATAAACAGATCAATATATATAAATATATATTGTAGCATTTCATTTATTCTAAAACAAAATAAATGTATTGGATTAATTATTCGGTTTTTAAGAATTAAAACAATTACACATTTTTTAATAAATATTTTGAATTAAATACCAAATTATATAAAGAAATTAAACACTTTAATACTTCAAAGGCAAACGTTTAAGTGATTCTCCAACCGTTTCATTTATATTTATATGAAATTTATGAATTTTATTGTAAAACGCTATTGGTCAACTCTAAATATGTAAACCAATTAAATTTAAGAGGCGTGGCTTATATTTTATTCAATTCTTTATATAAATATATAAGGCTTGCTCGTCTTGCTATACAAGCGATTCCCCCCACTCGCTTCTCCTCTAGCGCTACTTCCCCTTTTCCGCCTCAAATCCTTGAAATTTATCCTCAGTAAAGAAGTTTCACTTCAATTAATAATCCCTATTAATTACAAATATATGTATTGGTGACCAGTTGAAACCAAACTTGCAAATTCAAGTGATTTCACATGTTCACACGTTTCAAGATAGATTTCAACTTGAAAACAAATGATACGCTTAAACGATAAAGTTTGAGTCAATCTTTTCTTGATCCACCAAAAACTTGATCAACTATATTGAAACAAAGCTTCTCGCTAGAAATTTCACTCAACATCTATTGATCAACTGTAATCGGTCAACTAAATTTTAATCGTGAGAACGCGCCCTCAGAATAAACGAAAAGCACATGTTAAATTTTGAACATTGAAAAGTAACAATTGTATTTATTAATTAATACTGGTGGGAAATTAATTAATTTATATCAAAGTTATTTTTGTAATATAATTACACTGCAAATCAGATGTAATTAGAGCAATTCATCACAAATATTGTGTTTTATAATAAACACCAGTAACAATAGTGAATGAATTTGAATACATTTTTTATAGTTGAATTTTTAATGTCATATATTGAAAGGTTTAGCAATTGATATTTGACACAATTTTGAAAATGGCGTGAATGCCACCGCATTTGGGATGGTAATCTTTCAACAATAAATAGCCACAGATATACGGATAAAACTACTAATTTTAAGTGAAAAATATCCCATAAGTTGTTTTCGAATAGTGAATACTTTTTGAGTTATCTGCGATTAAGAATGCCGATTTAAACCTATAAAATGAATGTCAGAAACATTAAATTTTATTGTAAAACATCTGTGTAACAAATGAAGCTTAAAAAATCATTTCAGTAAATGGAATATTAATCATATTATAATTTGTTGTAAGTTACATTTAGTTGTAGCAATTAATTGAAATAGTGGCATTTTAAGTCAAATAATACAAAAACAAAGAACAATTTGGGGAAACTGATTGAAGCTTTTCGAAAGTACGTTAAAAATCATTCAAAAATTTGTAGTTGAGGCTATCTCGAAAACTACAATGTTATAATAAAAATGATCTTACTCAATGAGATTACGTTTTGCCAAACTTGCCACTTGGAGCAGCAGATTAATGAATACTTTTTACCACTAATTTTCAAATCGTAAATATTAATAAAACATATATAAACGATTCTTGCTTGAATTATTTATGAATAAAAATTAATTTATATAATTTAAAATTATATAATAATATTTTATCATAAATATTGCCAATATTAGAGGATCATAAATACACTTTATACGTACAATTTGGTTATCTCATGTTTGAGATTGATTGCATGTGTAACATCAAAGCTATCAAAGTTATGTTAAACGATTTTGAAAACAAATAAATTATTAAAAATGTATTGTAATAATGTTTACTGAACAGCTAAACTGAACACTTGCATCAGAAGCAACGTCCCATCATGGCTACATTATATTACATTAAGGTAATTAGTAATATAATAAATGAGAGCCAATTTTATTCCATAAAGATAATTATTTATTAATTACAATATATATATTCCTTTTGCAAAATAAAAAATCGAATTTCAAGATGATATTGAAACCTCAAATTGAAATAATTGATTTTGATTATTTTTGACATATTCTTCGTTAAAGTATTATACTCTTATGATACCTCTGCATTATAAGTTTCATTGTTCCCATTCTTTATAGTATGCAACTATTTTCTTCAGATCGTTATTCCTTAATCTTGGAACATATAATGAGGTTCCGTTTTGCAAAACTTAGCCAATTGGAGCAGCAGAATTAGTAGTATTTTTAAACACTAATTTTTAAATCGTAAATATTAATAAAACATTTATAAGCAATTCTTGCTTTAATTATTTATGAATAAAAATTAAAACAATGTTTCTAATTAAAAATTAAATAATATTTTTTCATAAATATTGGCAATTTTATAGGAACTTTAATTTACTATATACGTACAGTATTTGTTATCTCATGTTTGAGATTGATTGCATGTGTAACTTCAAAGTTATGTTAAACCATTTTGAAAACAAGTAAATTAGTAAAACAAAAAAGTTATTACACACGCGAGTTAATTATTTTTTGGTGTTGATTTTTAACGACAAATTAGTAAAGTACTTATTTGTTTAATATTGTATTATAAATACACCTGTTATTTTAACTTTTAAGTAATTGTGCGGCAGGGAATCCATCTATGATGGTGCCACAGTCAAATGAACCTGATCATTTTTACTCTGCACATCGAAGAGTGTGAATTATTTTGCATAATATATTAAATTTTGTAAAAGGTATTTTTGATATATTTTAAGATATATGGAAGATTTTAGGAGAAATTTTTACAAAATTCAATCACAAGCACAATCTAATGCTTATTAATTTTCTTAAAGAAAAATTCGCTGAAAGGTATAAGCGGTATAATTACAGGCTATAATAAACTTGATGAAAATATTTTGACTTTAAGAATATCATTGTCAATCAATCAACATCAAAGATTTCTCTAGTGTAACTAATTAGGTAATGACTAGATATATTTAATACATCAATAATTCTACGAAATTCAATCCAATTGATACCAGAAATAATCTGAGTATTTCTTAAATTTGGAAATAAGAATTTAAAGAATAAAAATTTTAAATATAGGTAAAACATACCCAAAGTAATTGTATTGATACCGTAAATGCAATACTCATGACCACCAAAAATATCCAAGGTTCCCAAGTGCAAAGTAATAAAAATGCAGTAATAATTTCATTACGTTTGTATATATTTTCGTGGGACATCTGAAAAAATAAGCTATATGAGAAAAGATATACATATATAATTTTCAAAGGCACAACTTTTAAATACTCTCTCTACCATTGTTGCGAGCAATGAGTCCTGAGGCCTCAGTATCCATCAAGTATGAAAAAGTAGTAGGAGGTAGGTTTAAAAAAGCCCTCCCGACTTCCCTATCAAATGAAGGCCATTTAATAATGAAACAACTCCGGAGGTATAAATAGCTTTTATAAGCAGGATTTTAAGAAACCCGTTATGTCCCATTATCAGCAATAGAAAACATGAATTGAAATATTTTTAGTTAAGAATACATGAGGCTGTAAAAAATAAACATTTCCTTTGTAGGGTTCGCCACTGGATTATTATGAAACGAAAAATAAAGACAATTTCCTTTCTTTTGACGAAAGGCCCTACATTTTTGACAATTCATCAATTTCATCAAAATTGGAGATGTGACATCACCCATATTTGATGATTTAGTTTAGATTGACATTAATATTAATAATAATATTATAGTAATAATAATATTAATAATACTTACTTCAGACATTGATGTAAATGTTGATCCAGTTTTACTAGTTGAAGTTGAGTGAGAACTTTGAGAATCTTCCTCCTCAACTTCATTGCCTTTTTTCAAATAATATGTATTTAATTCCCTTACAATTTCAGGTTTTGCAAATAAATCCATTTAATATTAATAAATGTATGATTTATTGGGGTTATTATTATAATTATTTTAAATCTTTATATATATAGATAGCGTATTATTTGGAAAACAATCGTATATTTTTTCCAAGGTTACAATCTTGGTACGATTATACAGAATATTACTTATATAGCCATTGGGTATTTATTCTAAATTTCATTATCAAAATATTTTTGGAAATACTCAAGCGCACGGTAGATGCTATATAGATTGTCCTACTGCACGCGATATAATACACGAATAAAATCGCGTTGTTTTTACTCCATTAGGGTTTTGAACTACTTTAATATATTAAAATAAAATTTGAAATAAGTACTACTTTAGTTTATACTAATATTGCCTGAAAATTTCTAACTTCTACATTAAACCGTTCTGAGGATTCAAAGGTTCAAACACTGCACTAGCACTTAGAATAAAAGTACTTGCCATATAGTATGGTGTTGAAATTTGTAAGGATGGTAAGTATTTACTCAAGTCCTTTTACTTAAGTAAAAGAAACTTAGAAACGATAAAAATTTATACTGCCTCCCGCACCGGGGCTTAAATTATAAATAGGAAAAGACATGGAATATAATAAAAAGCACTCACTTCCCGTGTTGATAATTAGAAAAGTCGTAGGTCTTTACTCTCAATTAAAGCGGAAATTTATAAGTTGACATAATCCATATTACACATCGTACACAAACTGTCATAGCGCCTTAGTTAACCTTTTTCGAGATATGGATATGTAAATTTTAAAATGTTGTAATGGCAACGTGTCCTTATAATCAAATTAAGTCAAAAATATAAGGTCAGATAGCACCACCATCCAAAGCGTCGACTCTAAAACGGGATGTAATTGGTTGGCCAGTTCGTCGACACATTGATAAACTTCGTGCAAGACACATGAACCCATATTTTCATGAACTCAACAAGTTCAGACGTGTATGCGTAGCCATTCATACAACACGGCACTTGCACGAACACAACTGTCGTTCATATATATTCATACTAGACGCCTTGAAGAACAGTGCATGTTAAACCACGTAGCATATGTACAAATAATTTAGTATGATAAAATAATATTAAAATATTTCAAGTTATTTCATTTAAATTAAATAAAAATATACAACATATAAAAAACAAGATTCCACAAGTACATTACTCCCACTTCAGTGCAAATGACACACGAACGGTTACAAAAAAAATAACAATAATTTTATATTTGAATAGAAAATGGATATATAAGATTATATTTTAATTATATTTGAATGGAAAATGCACTTTACGACCAGAATGTATTGTTTTTGATGATTCGTTTTGGGTTCACTTCTTCGTTTACGTAAATGTTTCATTGCCTGTTTGCGAATTCTGGGTTGGTGTAAGAACATTTTGATCAAAATCGGCTTTCAGAAGATATGCTGATTTAAGTCTGTCGATAGTGACGTTTTCGTTTTTGTTTTTATTTTCGATTGTAAAATATTTATCGTGTCGTTTAATAAATCTATAAACACTACAATGTTAAAAGGCATATTTTTAATTGTTTTGGATGCTGACCTAATTTAGCTAGAGAGCTGGCAGATATATTATGTTGCAAAATTTTTAATGCTTTTTCAAATATATATAAAATGATAAGGGTATTTATGGAAATTTTTTTTTGGAAAATCCATACATATATTTCGATTCAATTTTTCAGTTTTTCCAAAAAGTACATAATTTAAAATACTCAAAATATTTGTATAAATACTTAGTACTATTGTGAATCATATAGTAAAATATAAATCAGGGATTCTAATGGGTTCATTGTTTAAAAAAATATTTCTGATGCTGATTTTTCAATTTTAGTCCTATAAAAAGGTAGTTTTAGCTTACAAACGGTCGGTATTTCTGATTATGTTGTGTAGGATGGTTATTAACTGTTTCAAATGAAAAATACACAATTTCCCCCATTTGTGCCCGCCGTCATATTGAGAAAACCGAAAAAAAATTAACATTTTCTTTAGATTTTCTCTTATACTTTCTTTTGGGTGCATTTTACCTAATAAAATTGTTCTTCTCAATATTATTAAAAATTAAATTTCCTATAAACTACATTTTTATTTTGTTTTCAGAAATTTGTCCGAGCCCGATACAATATTTAAAAATAATAAAAAAAGGCCCCCTATAGTCCGGAATTTTTTACGAAAGAGTACCTTGTAATCTGACAAATTACAGATCCAATGATAAGATTCTACATGTTATATACATGTACTCTGAAGAACAAATTATGCTTCATTATGTATGTCAAATTTAGTAAATTAAACAACACAATAGAGAGCATTTATTATAAAATTAACGTTATTAATGCTATAGAACTCACAAAAAATAAGCAATAACTTAACATTAGGAAATAATTGTGTACAAACAAATGTAAATACTAAAATAATCAAAGATTATGAGTCAATCAATTTTAGAAGCATGAAAATATTCATCAATTTTTTTTTTTTTTTTTTTGTTAACGTTGTTGGAACGCGAAATTAAAGCTTTGTCCCTCAGTCTTCTTAAAAGTAGAAGTTCGTTGTAGGATGCACCATTTGCTTCAACCCATTGCAAACCCAGCCAAAGGCGTTAATTGCATCTTCTGCTGTCACTTGTGGAGTAGCAAATACTGGTCGTCATCATCTTCCTCGTTTATTGTTTTATAACTAGAAATCTCTTTTATAATCTCTATGTCAGACAGTTCATGAAAAATATTTTCCTCTTTATCCATTCCACGGGACCAGGTTTCCAAATCTTCTGGACTTATCTGTGTTTCAGCAGCAATTTGCTCTATTAGTTCTGAAGGTACACTGATTTGTTCAATCATGCATTAGCGAAGATTGTCAAAAAAATATTCAATAAATAATAAATAATACACCATGTCGGATTACAGTATAACCTGTGCTTGTGTGTAGAAATGTGAGAGCATTAATACCTGTGCGTCAGTACTGGTAGTGTTAGCAGTTGGTGGTGGTGGGTACTATACTCTACTTGCATGCACGGCAACTTATAAATGCAGCCATTTACATTTTTGGTCATACTTTTTTACATTGACTTTCCAAACCTGTTATATGATCAAGCCACGGTCATCACATACACACAAATGCACACAAGACTTATATGAATATTAATTTATTGAAATTGAATTAAAAAGTTGAAATTATAAAAGAAATTTTTCAGATATTAAAAATTTTAACATAAAACCGTTTTACTTTTATATATTACAAACAAAACAAATATTTTAAAATGAAAAATTTTTTATTTAAACAAATATTTTTGTACGTGGATATAATAATAGTGATAAAAAATTATCTTATGTTCAGTTACGAATGGAATATTTTTAAAATAATAATAATAAAAAAAAAATCTATCGCTTGAAGTTTTCTTAACCTACGGTTGTCTTAACATCTTAACATCATACTAGCTAGCATCCTTATATATCGCCAAATATGTAAGCAAAATATTTATCTAAATGTTTAGAAATTTGATATAAACAATGTTGGCATGAAATCGGAAGACTTTCCGAAGATTTTTGTAAAGCAAAATCAAAATTTGATTTTAGATTTAAAAATGTTTTCTAGAAAAACTATTCGACAAGTTCTCTCGCTGATAAAAAATTCCTATTCAATCCTATATAAATTGAACAAAAATAAGGAAATCAACACGATTAAATAGGAAATTTCACTGAAAATTGGTTTCCTATTCAATTCAAAATTCCGAATAGGATTGAATATGAAATGATTTTCTATTAAATCTTAGTCAAAATTTTGAATAAGGTTGAATAGGAAATGAAACTTCCTATTCAATCCTATTGATTTCCTTTTCAATCATAAAGGAGTGTGCTTCAGTATTATTATTCAATTCTCCTTATGAATTGAGTGCAGCAAAATCCCACGGCTAATACTACATCTAGCGATCCACCAGATTAACTAAGATTAAATAATCACAGAAAGCTGTGTAGATAGACACCTATATTATATTCTACCGTGGCAACCTTTCTAAATCATGTAAGAAACATTGACCTTTTTTGATCGAACAATTAATTACTCATTAAAAGCGATTTAAAAAAAAAATACAAAAAAAAATAAAAATCGTTATATCCCCAGCCGGGTTAGGCAAATTTTAAATCACTTCAGTTCAGGTTGCTAGTAAAACAAGTATTGTACTATTGGCAGTAATGACTTAGGTAATAATATATTCTATGGTAATACTAATAACCATTCTATAGAATATACAAGTATGGAGGGTAGAGGTAAGGAAAATTATCTGTGTACATGAAAAAGTATCCGTCAAAATGCATTAAATTAGGGTGGCGCCACATTAGCATCAGGGTAAATTTTAAAGGAAGCGCCAAATATCATTAGAGTAGGATAGAGAAATAAACAATACCATACCCTTTGTCTACACCAGCGCCATTTTGGAAGGTTTTTGAACTATTATATACAGGTTAGCAAATTGCTGCTGAAAAACAGATAAGTCCAGAAGATTTTGAAACAGCTGGACACTTTTTTCGATTTTCTATCATGACATGACTCTCCTTACCTCTACTCTTCATATATACAGCATAGTAATGGCAAGATATTAGTTAACCTAACTTTTGATATAAAAATTAAAGAAATTGCATGTAATAAAAATGAATATAACTCGAACGATCGGGATAAGATTATTCAAAAGTAAGTGTAAATTAATGAATAATCCAATAATTTTAGTATAGAATATAATTTATGCATTGTTTCTTTGAAACTAGATTTAACATCTAAACGAACATTAAACACAATTGCATCCACAAATAACAAATTAAGTGTATCTCCTATTGTATTTACAAGTAATTTATTAAATAAAAATGCATGGATATGGAAAGAAGAATCAATTAAAGAAACTCCATCTTACATTACAAACACAGTTATTGATTTACCAAAGAATTGGACACCTTTACCATCAATTACACAAATTATAATACCAAAAGTTATTGAAACACCACCAACGGTTAAAATAAATAAAATTGAAGCTGCACGATTAATTGTAATACGGCGTCGTAAAATGAAAAAGCATAAGTTGCGTAAATTACGTAAACGTATGAAATTTGAATGGGCAAAGGTAGGGTAAAATAAATGTTTAGTTGAACGAAAGTAATCATTTATTGCTCAATTGTTTTAGGTACGTCAGCGTAGGGAATTACGTAAAGAGAAGGAATTTCAAGCGAAACTAATAGCGCAAATTAAGGAAGGTGAAAAATTTTCAGCAGAGCAATATGTAAGTGAAAGAATTCGAGCTGCAACTGAAAAACCGTTACCTCGATTTTGGAAAGGTAAACGATTACCTGCGTTTATAATTCGACAAAAGTTAGGCTTAGATAATAATAACAATAGCAAAATGAATACTAATTAAAGCTATTTATTTGTAAATATAGAAATTTGTTTTAACTTTGATTCAATAAAAATGTATAAAAATTACAAATTTTATGTGTAAAAATTGTATAGTACTCTCAAAAATAGATTTATGTACCCTTTACCCTTTTTTGATTTTCTATAATTCTTGACATTTTAATGCTTGCTGTAATAGAATTATAGAACCAAAAAATTAAAAATCCAAGAGTGGCTTGTAGAAATGTGTTTTATATCCTACTAATAGTTCCAAAAAATTTTGGTAAAATTGTAGTTTTTTTTATTTATATCTGAAATTGAAGTAGAATTGCGAGGAATCTAAAGAACTTACTGTAATTTAATTGAACACAAAAATTATATAAAAATAAATTCCTTTTATTTATTCTAAACGTTACATGTGAAAGCTAACCAAAAACTAAAAATAAATTTAATCTAGCTAAAAACATCAACTCGTTCCATAGCCAACTTCAACTGAATACATGTTCATATAATACGACAACACGCCTTCGTGATCTCTAACTAAATGAATCCATTCCATAGGTAACTTGAAACATATCCATACCATGACACAACACGACCCCATGATGCCCACATCATCTCACATGTATTCATCCAATTTTGTATATTATCTAATTAAGCCGACCTCGCTCTAGTTCTCGTTCATTTCACAGTCTTCCCTCACCTCCATGTCCTTGACTCTCCAATCCATCCGGAAGTCGTTGGCGAAATTCTCCTTTTCCCAACCCAAACTTCCCGAATCGGCATTGGCGGAAGTCCTCAAATTGGCAGGTTTCAAGAAGACCCCATATTCGCAACATCCAAACGCCTTAATACGCCGAGGTCACACTTAATATGCCTAATACGCCGAAATAGCTTGTAATTTAATTGAACACAAAAATACTATAAAAATAAATTCCTTTTAATTATTCTAAATGTTACATATGAAAGCTGAATATAAAACTCAAATATAAATTTAATCTAACTAAAAACTCGTTTGATAGCCAACGTCAACTGAATACATGTTCATATAATACGACAACACGCCTTAATAATCTCTAACTAAATGAATCCATTCCATGGATAACTTAAAACATGTCCATACCATCACACAACACTTACGAAAAAATTTTTTAACAATAGTTTGATTTCAAGAAACAAATAAACCCTTTTGGTTTACAATTCTACTTTGTGGAACATGTTTTAATTAAATTAATAGTCAATACTTCTTAAACAAGTTTTTAAATTGCTATAAATTTTACAAACTGTCGTTTGTAAAAATAGTTGCGAGATTCGTTAGAGACAATTTAAGAGTAAAAAAAAATTATTAATTGTGAAAATCTAACATAAAACGAAAAAAAATTATTATAGAGTTTATTATTTTTTGTGTAAACACAATTTTAATTAATGATTTGACGACGGTGAATGAATTTGATTTTGATAAGTATTTTTTTTGTTCATGAAAAGAGAAACTTGGGAATCGAATGTTTTTAATAATCATGTAAGAAGAGTTTTTGAGTAAAAGAAAATCATTTCAGAGTTAATATTTTCCAATGAAAATTGTTTCAAACTGTGAAGTTGGCCCCCAAATGTTTTATTATTCTCTCTATAACGATGAATTACAAAATTAAATGTCCAATTTAATTTTTGTAAAAAATAAAAGATTTGGGGGCCAACTTCTCGCAAAATAATTAAATCGTTTTTCCGTAAAAACTATTAACTCTCAAGCGATTTTCGTTATCGAAATTTTCCAAACCGGAAATGATTTTGTAGTGTAAATAAAATAATATTCAATTTTATATAAAATTTATATAATACATTTTATGGTGATAATTTTACTTTATTACGAATTATTGTATGTACAATTACTTTTTTAATGATTTTTCTCTATGAATTTTTTTATGTTTAACTAAATTACTTTTACCGGTAAATTTTTTATTACAAATATCACAAGAAAATGGTTTTTCTCCTCTATGAATTCTTTGATGTTCAATTAAACTAGTTTGATGAGAAAATGATTTATTACAAATATCACATAAATATGGTTTCTCTCCACTATGAATTTTTTTATGTCGAATTAAACTAGCTCGTTGAGTTAATGTTTTATTACAAATATCACAAGAAAATGGTTTTTCTTCACTATGAATTCTTTGATGTTGGAATAAACTACCTTTCTGGCTAAATTTTTTATTACAAAAATCACAAGAAAATGGTTTTTCTCCACTATGAATTCTTGTATGTTGAATTAAACTAGTTTGGTGAGTAAATGCTTTACTACAAAAGTCACAAGAAAATGGTTTTTCTCCACTATGAATTCGTTGATGTTTAACTAAATCACTTTGTTGAGTAAATGTTTTATTACAAATATCACAAGAAAATGGTTTTTCTCCCCTATGAATTCTTTCATGTCGAATTAAACTAGTTTGATGAATAAATGTTTTATTACAAATATCACAACAAAATGGTTTTTCTCCACTATGATTTCTTTTATGTTGAACTAAACCATTTTTCTGAGTAAATGTTTTATTACAAAAATCACAAGAAAATGGTTTTTCTCCACTATGAATTCTTTGATGTTGAGTTAAACTAGTTTGATGATTGAATGTTTTATTACAAATATTGCAACAAAATGGTTTATCTCCAGTATTAATGCAATTACGTTGAATTAAAACAGTTTTATCATTAAGTGTTTTATTACAAATATATGAAAATTGTTTTTCTCCATTATGAGTTCTTTGATGCTGAACTAAATTACTTATATTATTAAATGTTTTATTACAAATACCGCAAGAAAATAGTTTTTCACCACTGTGAATTCTTTGATGTTGAACTAAAACACTTTTACAATTAAACTTTTTATTACAAATATCACATAGAAATGATTTATCTTCTGTGTAATTCTGTGAATTATAAACACTTTCATTAAATATTTCATGTTTAATAGTTAATTCGGTGTTGGATTCTCTTTCAATTTTAATTTTTTCATAATTACATGAATTAAAATAATTTTCATTTTCTTGAATATTTTTAATTTCTATATTTCCCTTGTTGTCTACAATTTCATCCATTTCACCATTACCGCAATCTTCTAGCATTTCATTTTTAATTTTCCAATCTTCCATCGTAACATGTTCATCAAATATTTCTTCTTTAATATTCATATTGTTGTTATCTTGCTCGCTGTTACAATCATCCAATGTTCCATTTTTGGTTTCCCAATTTTCCATTATTGTTTGGTATTTTTTATATTTAATTTTGTAAAATGATGTAAAAATTTGAAGCCCTTTTAATTATTTTATATTTATTAGAGAAATCTAAATTGACAGATCTAAAAGTTTAGTTTGTAATAAATACTCATAAATACTGTTCAGTGTTCACCATAGATTATAATACTTAAAAAACCTGTGTATAAAATATACAGAGTATACAAGCCTCTTTTGAAAAAAATCGATAATAACAAAATACAACACTGCGCTGCCTGTCAATGTGTTCGGAAATTATCGGAAGTTAATTGTACTTGTAGGTGGATAAATAAATTTATTTACACACTTCAATTTTTGTATTATTTTGCTTAACCATTTGAATATGGAGTAACATCCGAAACATGTCGCGTAAATATTAATAAAATAAATTGGTTAAGCAAAATAATACAAAAATTGAAGTGTGTAAATAAATTTATTTATCCACCTAATACAATTAATATATATTATATATATAGATTTGCTTTCCCTTTTCATACTATGGAAAATGATTCGGTGCCAATCCTATTCACAGCTACGAGTACAATTAACTTCCGATAATTTCCGAACACATTGACAGGCAGCGCAGTGTTGTATTTTGTTATTATCGATTTTTTTCAAAAGAGGCCTGTATACTCTGTATATCATTTTCCATAGTATGAAAAGGGGAAGCAAATATTAAAATACATATGTATATATATATATATATACATATGTATATATATTATATATACATAATATATATATACATAATGATTCGGTGCCAATCGGTATATCCTATTAATTTTTTTGAATATTCTATATTATTATGTTAACATTGTGTAAATTTTTCTATGTATATATTTTATATTTCCCTTTTTTATCCAGTGGAAAATGATTCTGAGTAAAATTTGCATAACCTTTAAATAAGCGTGACAAGGATCCTGCAATGACTGAGACATGGAGGCTGTGATGAAATAAATTCAAATGATTAAATCTTTATTTAACATAATAATAATACAAGTCACCTTAAAAGCTATAGCCTAAGCTTTATCTATAATACATCACCGTAAATACTTAAGTTTCATGATTTTTTATTATTTCATAACATTTTCAAACACTTGAAAAATATGTCATGGGACTTTGTTTTATTAGTGCCTTCAATATGTTCAAATTCATACCCTCATAATATATTCACATATATATCATATAAAAAAATTATTTTCACTTTTCTTCGAAAAATTAACTACTTTATACATATATCGATCCATAAAACTGTAATATCTGGGCATACACTGTGTATTAGTTAATTCTGCAAATATTCTCTATTCTCTCTAAAATGTCTAAAGTAAGCTATACCATCGTATACAAAGGTGCTACTCGAAGATGGTTGACCTTATGTCATTATAAATACTACGTTATTAAAAGTAAATTAAAATAATTATTTAGTTAATTATAATATAAAACAATGTAAAAATAAGGTAACTTGGTTTTCAATAATTATATATTTATGTTTAAACTTTTTTTTATTATTAGATCCATTGAAAATCGGCATTTTCCATATTGAGTTGTTTATAATTATTAAACTAAAATAATGATTTTCTATTGCTTAAATTGTAAAAAAAATTATGGCTAATTTTCGTGGGTTCAATAATAAAATGTGGACTAGGTCTATTGGGGATACTATATTAAAAAAACGCACTGAATACTGTACCTCATGGGTAGTGTGGAAAGCAGTATTTTTATGGAATACAGGTTTGTGCAAGAATAAATAGACTACGTATTACCTACTACTTTGAATAGATTATTTATAAATTAATTTAAATGAAGAAGAAAAGTTGTATAAAAAATATTATCTACTTTCTTAAAATGGTCCAAACAAATTAGATAATTATACCGAAATGTGGTTTTAGTATTATGTTTAGAAATACATTCGATACATATGTGATCTACAATTAGTCGCGGCTCGCTCAAAAATGTTTTGGTTATGCATCCATAAAGCTCACGAAGTTTCTAAAATCTATAGAATCTATGGAAATCTACAAAAATCTATAAGATCTACGAATCTAGAATCTAAGGGTTTTTTTTAATTGTTTTTAGAGTTTTTATTTATTGAACAATTGTTTTGTTGTAAGATAACCTAGATAAACACATTGATCATTTCTTTTTGTTGCCAAGGCTATAGTTCGGAGTATGTGGCTTAGACCTTGGTGGGGCATTTAAAAAAACAAAATTGATAAAACACCTCACCATTAATCTGAGGGTTCAAAGTATCTTACAGATACGTCTGAAAAAATATAGAGAGTAATCATTTTTAAAAAGAGGAAAGTGTATAAGCAAAATTTGAAAAGATGAACATAAAAAAGTACGAGTAAAAATAAGAAAAAAGTTAAATATTCTTCATCTTCTGAAAGTAATTCAGAGTATGATGATCAGGCAAATAATTCGGAAGGCGAAGTTTTAGATAAATATGATTAAGAATGTCCTGTTTGCGACCACCTAATCCATAGTATATTTGTTTTAGCTATACAAAAAAACCAATGAATAAATATACTGAACAAATTACATTGTCGATGTCTAAAACCTTTGCTGATTATAAATCAATAATCACATTATTGATTTTAATAACATAAAAAATTTTTTTACATCAATATTTAATTTAAAATAAAAATAACAGAAAATTTTTTTAATAAGCCTCAAAATTTTCTAAGGATTATTAAAATTTTCAATTTTATAATTATGTAAAAATTTTAAGTGGTCAGAATTAAGTATGTTATGTAGTCGTATATAGATGTATATAACTTATTCAAAACAAACCCACCTCGTTATATATTAATTTAAAATCATTCTGGTTGGAGGTGTTGGAGTTCTGATTTGAGTTATAATTAGAGCATTTAAAACTGTATAGACTGGATATTTAGATTGATTAATGAATGCTTATGATGAAAGTAGTTAAAAGTTTGATATTCAACCAAATGTGCCAACTATCTAAACAATCTGATGTTTATACTCTACCTATGTTAATTTTAAGAGGACTTAACAAAATATTGGTATGGGTTTTCGTAGATAGAATTACTAAATTAGTCCATTTTCGTGTACGTCATCAAGAAAACTCAAAAACAAAAATAGATAACGAGTTGAAATATTGGACGTATTATTATAAACCTTAAAAGTGAATTTAATTTCGTGATTGAATAAAAACATTTTTGTTTGAAACAAAATTTATTTGAAATTTGGTTTACAAAAGAGATTTTAAAAATATTAAAAATTAAATTATCGTTTTTCAAAATCAAATAATTAGTCAAATTTTGTAACTTATCATGGTAGTTTTCATTTTACTGTAATCTCACACATTATAATAGTTTCTTCTTTCTTGCTTTAGCTTGTGCAAATACATCGATGATTATATCATTTTACTCAATTTCGTATACCAACTAACCTTCTATAGAATTTAAGGACGTTCCGAATAAAATCCGAAAATAATTTTTGTTTGAAACATCTTTTTGTAAACTGTTTAAATTCCACACAATTTTTGCTCAAATACACCAAATTAACATTTTTACAATCATAATTAAAATTAAAATTATTAGATTATATATAGACTACTGATATAGTACGTATTTTACGAATTCCATATGTTGGTTATAAAAACAATTAATGCTTTTAGTTGCTACCTTCACATGTTGTAGGAGGAAATAATTAAAAGTTCATAATTTGTGTATATGTATGTATTACAGCAAACCGTGTAATTGTTATTATTGTACAATAGATAAGTAATTAATTCATATTGATATAATGATTTATAAATAAAATAATTATTGATTAAATTGAATTAAAATGACCAAATATGTAGTAGTAATTCCAATCACCTGTAATAAACCAGTTAATAATTATAAAAATAAAAATAAATTACTGAAAAGTAAATTTTAAAAGTAAACGCTTTTATTGTACTAAAAAGTAAAACTCAAATTCCTCTATTAAACTACCATTCTGGATATAAAAAAGTTTGAGGAGTTAAGAAAACTGAAATCGGCAGATTAGTTGACAATTAAATTGCCATCAAATTTGTTTGATATTATGTGATTCTAGTTTTGACTTAAGCAATAAGCAATCCAAATTTACAACAGTTGACCATACAATATTTGACCCAAACAATTAATAACATAAAACCATAAAAATCACAATTGATAGAAGAAATTATAATTAATGCAAAACAAGAAGAAAAATATGGAGAAAAATAAAATAATAATAGTATAATATTGTCACTAATTCGAAATCATTTAAGCACTTAACAATGCTCTATCACAAACAAGAATATTAAAACGAAATACAACAGTGTATTCCTAAGATCAAGTTTCAATTTATTTTTTTAATTATTTTTAATATAGACTGTTAACAATGAAACTAAATTTGTACTTATTATTTATTAATTATTGTTTATTTTATCATAAGCGAACAGTATGAACAATAACAGATTTATACCCTATGATTTACTGATTATGAGTGTTTTAACGTTATACCACTGTTACACACATGGGCATATATATTAGGTGAAATAAATTAACGGGCAACTTTCACTAAACAAAAAACTAATGAAAAATTCGAGCGAATTTCGAGAAATACATCCATATTTTCGGGCAGTTTCTACAACAAAGGGTTTTCAAGAAAATCGAATAAAACGTTTAGCCCCACCAGCTTTATTAAACGTGATGGGCAATCCTATAAGAAAGCATGCAAGAAATTTAAAAATTATCTGGAAATCACGAGAAAATTTCAAACAGATATATGTTAAAAAAATTTCGAAAATATTATTCGGTTTCTCGCAAATGCAATATTACTTTTTTATAGACCAAAACCTGGCGGGACAACTTTTTTAAATGAAAATATAACAATTGAGAAGCATGTCATAATTTCGATCAGGTTTGATCAAGGAAATATTTTTATCAATATAATGGAAATAGGTACTACACAAAAAAAAAATTTTATTTTAAAATATACTCATATTTTAGAGCAAATTTCAAGTTATTGGCCAGTATTTTCAAGCAATTTTTATTATGCTGCCAAAAAAGTCTTATTCTATCCTATAGAAAATGGATAAGAATTAATAGAAAATTCTCGAAATTTCCTATTAGTTACATTTTAGTTTTTTATTTGCAGTTGCACATCGTTATTTCTCTACGCTTTAATATTTACATACTTACCATTTGCATTAATGGAAAATTCAATAAGAAAAATCCGCATGCAGAAAATTCAATTTTTTGGTGATGTAATTGTAATGAAAATAGCTCTAACTAAAACAAAAAAACTAATAAGATTGCATAATAAAAATACATTAAAAACCTAGGATACAAACCAGAAAATATTTTTATTTTTGTTGGTAGCATTTATGGCAAATTAATCGTTTAAATTTTATGATTTAAATTTAAAGGATCTCTAAATTTTTCGAATGATCCATCAATTTTAACTGCTAGACACTTGTAGAGATATTTTAGATCGATCAATATTCGTTCGATAAATAATTTTAATTAATTTTTAAATTGTCAAACTTTTGTATTATTGTTGATCGCATTCTTTAACATTTCGAAAATTTAAAAAATAATTTAAAATATACCACGAACAATTATTAAGTTCGTATAAATATTTAACATAAAAATAACAATTTACAAGATTCTAATAACAATAAAAATTATCTGTATATTTTATTACATTTATGTTGAATAATTTGTAGAATTTCTATGAAAAAATTCTATGCAATCATTTGCGATTGAGGGGAAGATTTGTTACAAATCGTGCATGTCTATAAAAGTACTACAAAATATTTTGTATAAAGCAATGGGACAAAGTAGTTTTAAGATGGTTTAGGTTTAGACAAATTTTAGGTTTTCGATAAAAATTTGTAAAAAATTGTATTCATCATGTGACTTACCATTAATTTAGTTTTAAAGGTGACAAGTGGATTTTTAACTTTATGAATTAAATGTGCTGCTTTTAAACTCTACAAATACATAAAATAACAGTTATATTAATTATAACATAAGTTTTAATAATGAAATATAAATCATCAGATATGAAACTTCTATTCACAAATTATTTCCCATCATTTTTCCTCGATAAAATTTGATAAAATATTTTATCACCCAGCTTTCTCCCCGAAAATGTAAAATTTCAAAAAAATGTTTATATGTATTTACATTTCACAAACTATCATCTAATCAAATTGATGATCCTTAGTTAGTTTTTAAAATGTCATGATTAGATCAATGTTGAAGGTATGGAAATGTTTTATAAAATATTATTTGACTACAAAATACTATCGAAAGTGGTTTCTTAAAATTATTTGATTGCTATTTTGTCTAAATTTTATCTTGTTTAGTTAGGAGTTTTTATTATCAAAGTAATTTAAGAGTTTTCAATTAAAAAAATAAATGACGTAAGTTTATTTTAATAGCTAGCTACAAAGGTGCTTGACTTTCAGTTAATGCATATTATAATGAGAGGTTTATTGTTGCTAGTAGGCTAATAGAATTGAATAATCAAGTTAACTTAAAATTGAATTTAAAATAAACTACCTATATAAAATTCTAGCTGAAATACGACGCTTTGTTGCCGTAGATAAAGATAGTCTCAGATAGGCGTCAGATCTCGCAAAGGAGGATTAAATAATATTATTTTATTAATTGTTGTGAGTTTAATGTGTGGAAGTTCATATTGAATAGATTTTTTGGAATAAAAATTAATTTATTAAAAAAATTTTTATTTTATAAGTTTTAATTTATAATAATTTTAATTTTTTGCATGTTTCGGGTTTTATATTTCCATATTGGCATAAAACCTAAAACATGTTAACATTTTAAATTATTATAAGTTGAGTTAAGTTGCAAATTACAACTTAAAATACAAAAAAAAAAAAAGTTTTAACAATTTTTATTTTATGCCAAAAAATCGCATCTTCTTCACTTGCATTGAAAATGAATTTGTATTTTTGAGCTTTTTTCCAAAATGGAGGGGGTGTAATTAAAAAATATTATTATTCCCTGATTTCTCCTTATCAGTTCACATCGATTGAGAACCAGTGGATAATATCGATAATTTACTGAATTAAGTGCTTGTGTATCTGAACAATGGCAGATCTGTTCCTGTCCGTTTTGTTTACATCAACAATAAGTAAAAGGGCATCGTATATTAAGCCATGCTTACTGCGTTAGCACATATTTTGTATCCCGGTCGAAAATTTTGTAAGTATAGGCCAAACACGTCCATTGCATATATTAGTTAAGCAGGATATTTATATGGAAATAGTTATTTCAAAATATTGTAATTTATTGTTGAATCAATATATACGTATATCCTAGTATTTATTTATTTATGGTTTAATATTGTTAAAAATATTCTGTTAACGTTATTGATATTAAACTTGTTATTGAAATTCACCTTTTTTCTTATTATTGGTTAAGTTTCTCTAAATCTTTATTTATTTATTTTTTTTATTATTACAGCGTTGAGGCACCAAAGGGTACTGATAATAAAGTAGTTAGATTCCCGTTACCTCAGGGTATCAATGTTACGAGTATGGTTTCATTTATCAGGGCCTTAGCTGCTTACGTTAGGCAACTTGTATATCACAGAAGTCACATGCTCTGCTCATATGTTTAACAAATGCGAGATAATATCCAACTAAAAACCAATATAATTTTATTCAATTTTTGTTACAAAGACTTTATGGTTCCTGTTGTGAAATAAACTGAGACATAAGACATCTATACGGCCCGAAAATTATCTTTATTATAAAGAAGACTGCTCAAAGCTTTTATATTCAATGAGACTTGGAGATGACTCATGATAAAGTGAATAATAAATCTCTGTCTGCAAATAATATTATCAATATTTTTGTTCAGAATATACTTCGTGATTAAATATGAGTTTGTTCTACATTTGCTTCGTAAAAACTGAAAATAGATGTTTGAGAAATTACTATGGCTGGTAAATTTTTCATATTTTATCACGAGAAAACTATACTTTTGAATTTATTAAAACATTTTAATTCTAAAATTAAAGATTCAAATCCAATTAAAAACGATTTTTTCTTACGATAACGCGATTATCCGATTATCTTCTATAATATTTATATTGTTACTTGCACATGAAAAATTATATTTTCTATAAACATTACGCACATGAATATGTGTTTAAAAAATGTTAAAAGAAAATTAACCGTAACTATTAAAACTTAATATTTGTAAATAAATACCTCATAGCAAGTCATTTCACACATATAAACAGTGAATATTAATTGTATACAAAAAAATAAACTCCATTCTGTTTCAGTGACAACATTAACAATTGTCCGTTCAATATTACCAGGACCTGTCTGTTGTATAAAATTATGTAAATCGAATAAAGCTGTTATTAAACGTTTGATAGAAAATACAGTTCCATACAACAGTAATATTCCATAAACTTCATTAATTTTGCTTGTAATTTCACACAGTTGTTCATATAAATTGCCGATTTTTTGTAAATTTTCAATTAATTCATTCTCATTTGTTACTGGAAAAAGTATAGGTAATTATTTGAATGTTTAAAGTTTCGAAAATTATTCATTACTTCAATGAGTCTGTACCTATTTTTTTTTCTTTATGCATTACAAATAGATATAACAATGTAAAAGTAAAGAAAATTTTATCGATGACACTATCTACGTAGAAATTCTGCCTTCTTTCATTATACCTATTTTGCTTATACGAAAAAATGTTTCAATCAAAATTTGGCTGTATTTAAAAAAATAACATTTTATTTATTTACACTTTTTCTATATCTCTCACCATTATAAGTGGTATTTTTAAAAAAACAATTTACACGGATAAAGTCACGGGAGTCTATGATATCGGAAATACATGTTTTGAGGTCCATAGACTCTAAAAAGTAGTTTTCAAAAATTGTTCTATGTGTGTATGAATGTGACAGAGATATTATATTGAACGCTATATTCAAAATCTACCACACTTGGTATTCTGGCTTCATATTGTGTTGTGCCGCAAAACTTTTGGTTAATATCGGACTACCGAGTGTAACTTTATTCTGGTGATTTTTCAGTTTTTTTGTTTTCCCATAAAATTGTTCTAACGATTTTCTTCACAGAAAACAATAGGTTTTATAACTTTTATAACATTTCTGTGCGAAAGTTCAAATAAGCGAGAAAAATTCAAGTAAACATATTTAGCTACACACAAAATACTGAACATATATTTAAGTAGTATACATAGAGATAGATACAGTGGGTTTCAGGAATGGTATTTTGTAAATGTAATATTACTAGGGATGCACAGAAACAATAAAACACATATATACAATGTTTAATAGTAATTAGGATTTAATTCGATAAATAAAAATTCAAGTGTACTCTATGATAAATCAATGTTCACAACTAATATCAAAATACACAATGAATCATCCTGTATTGTATATATTTAATTGTCATTCAAATAGATTAACCCTCTCTTCGCTACCCAAGAAAATTTGCTCTTATAATCGGTCACGAATTGTTTAATCTCATCAAAATATTCACTACAACGTAAGACTCAAATAGATTAATCACTTGGTATAATATTTGTTTACAGCCACATATACACTCCATGCCTATTCTTTTCAATGGTTTTAATGTTCATGTAATCTTACAATATTTTTGACTAACTACACAAAATGGATGACATCAATCATTAAAAAACTGATGTAAAAATCATTTCGTTCAACAAACTTAAAAGTTATTTTACAATATTCATTATTTTCGAAATCAATTTTAAAAACTAAAATATTGTTTTGAATACATCGAAATTTAAAGACAAAATTTATCAAAAACTTATTATTCAATGAAAATTAACATACACAATCTTTACACAAAAATAGAGAATAATTCATTTAAAATCAACTGAAGAGAATCAATTTTTTTTTTTAAAAAAGAATCAAGTGAAAAAATTAATTTACACAAATACGTATTTTACAAAAAACAAAGAAGTGGATGTATACATTATTTATTTGTATATGTGTTTTATTTTTTAAACGAATAAAAAAAAACGAAAACTTCTGCCTACTTAAAAAATTTATTATATATTTATTTCATATTTAAGGAAGAACTTGTCAATCATTGTACTGTTTTATATACAATATTTCGGGGAAGTGCATACAGTCTTTTGAACTTTATGGAGAACTTTTGTTTTATACTCGACATTTATAGAATATGTCAGAGTATATTAATTTTAGTCTTAAGTTTGCACCTACCTAATATGGTCCGACCAAACAAAAGTTTGATATAGATGTTAGTTCATCAATCACCTATTAGTTCATTTTTCTTTCGCCGTCCATGATAAAGATACCTCAAAAATGAAAAAAGATAGTAAGCTGAAACTTTGGACCTAAGTTCGTGAATGGGCAAAATCGGTCCTTGGGGTCCAATGGATCCATTACCCAACTTTTGAACCATAAATAATAGAAAAAAAATTTAAAAATAAAAGAGTATGAAACATTTTTTCGTTAATGTTTTGATTCATCACAATTTTAGCTAAAATTTAGTTATAAACATATGAATACAACGTTACAACGACGTTAGTAAGATATACGTATTTTTAACTGCATAGACTGGATATTTAGAGTTTTTATAAATGATAATGATTAAAAATAGTTCAAATATTGATACTTGATCATATGACGAGTATCTAAACAATTAAGTCTGTTAATTATTGTTATTTTCCATTGTTAAAAATCCTGTAATACCATGTACGTAATTTTTATCATTATTTGATTAACAATAATAATTGTATAGTACACAACTCATTAATATTTAATTCAAGCTATTTAATATTTTCTTTTGACTGAAAAATTAAAGAGGCAAATGTTGGCGACGTTTACATTTCATCTAGCGGCGTAACTTATTTGCTTTGTTTTTCAAAGGAAATCGACTTAATTGAGATAAACTTATTAATAAACAAAAAAATGCAATTTTATTTCAAACTTACCATTATTATTCGATTTTTTATAATTTTTTTGTTGGATTTTTTGCTTCGGATTAAATGTTGATAATTTATCATTTTGATTAAAATTCGATATTTGGTTAAATAACAAAAAGTCATTATAATTTAAATAATAACTAAAATTATGTGTAATATTTTCAACATATTGACATATCATTGTGTTGATATATTCAAAACGAACTCGAACAATATATACCAAAATATTAAAATCACATAGCATTATTGAATTTGTTACAGCTGCCATACAATGTAATATTATAATTAATATATTATCTTTAATTACATTCAAAGTTGAAAAATATATTTCAACTGTATATAATAACAATATTATTAGAAATGTACTGATTATTAATATAACACATAAATTATTTTCAGTTACATTACGTTTTAATGTTTTATTAATTTCATATATATTTTTGTCAAATTCAATAATTAATTGAATGATTTGTGTATGAATATTTTGATAATAATTCATTACAATTATTGATAATATTAGACCAATTATTAATAATATATAATCAGACGAAATCTCATAAACACCTTTGTTTATTGTATCATCATCTTCAATTATAATAAAATAGAATAGTGTTATAATTATTGCTAAACGTATTATAACATTGATAATTGTTTTATAAATATTTATTTTAAATGGTTCTTCTTTATTTACTGTATCAATATTATAACATATTAAACCAAATATTTTTAAACAATAATGTAATGGTTTTAATGTTGAATACATGCTTAAGTGCATTTCTGAATTATTCATTTTTTATCTATTTTGTCGTCAGCACAAGTGCATATAGTTTTGCACCTTATGTATTATACAAGTTGCATATTACTTATAAACTTTATTGTAAAATGTTAACAAATTTATCGTTAAAAAATTAGGTAGGTACGTATATAACCGTAACGTCTATATGTATGTATGAATTAAGGTATGCTTACACCAAGCGAGTACTCGGTCGAGTATACAAACATTCCCCTAGTAATAGACTTAAGTTTGTAGATTTTGTACCAATGTTTGTCAAATGTAAGATGAATTTGAAATGGTCTATAAAATGACTTTTACATATCATTTGTTTGTTTGTTTTTAGATCTCTATCATATAACTATATACGCTTTCTCCTAAAAGATATAAAACTGATAAGTTTGTTTTAAAATTTAAATAGAATACCACTGATGATTAACTTTGAGAAAATTTTTTCTGGGTGGTATTTTTACTTCAATTATAAATATACAGTAAAATAAAAATGATCTCAAATACCTCATAACAGTTAATGATAATAAAAAAATAATGTATATTGCGATATTGTATCAAATAGCTAGATCATAAAGCCGTCAAATCACATTTATCTATATGATTAATGGCCGATTTAAATCAGAGCAACTAATCGAAATTTTTATATCACTGTATGATATTAAAAAATTTTATGATTCTAAAAATATATGGTTCAACCGTAGATAACATATAATTCATTGAAATTTGGTACACCTATCATCACATGTCACTCGTCATTTTGGAATGAATTCAGAATGACAGAGAATACAAATTAAAACGACGAACGGCAAATGAGCAGGCGAAGAGAGGATCACGTATTCTCATTTCAATGAACTTAATTTCATATAGTGCAGTGAATAGATACATAATGCACTTCTGAATCGATGAACAGAATTAAAGCCCTTCAGATATTGATCAATGCAAATTTATGCATAATGGTACTATCTTTAGAGTGCTCTATAGGTTGAACCGAACATTAAAGCATAATAATTCCTTAAAAGCATAACATATTTTTTATCAAGCAAACCAAGTTTCATGATAATTAGGACATCATTTTTCTCGACTGCAAAAAAAAGAGCATCCACAAAACTTCTCTGCCTGTCCCAATTTGCCACCAACAATGTATATGTATCTTCATTGTTCATAAATATACAGATGTATAAATATAATCAATAATTTTATTAATTATAAAACCCATTATTTTATTTGAATTATTATAAACAATCAATTATAATAGAATGTCTACCTACCCCTTGCCTTGAAACTTACCCTCCTCATAATTTTTCCAATTTAATTATCACTAATCATTTTACGTGGTAATATGACAAGTGTCTATAATTTATAACTATTGCAAAAAGCCACAAAACCTCCATATATTAGATAATCTCTATATTTTAAAAGAACAAAAAATTATGTATATTAATCAACAGCGAGATCTGACCCGTCCCTGTAACATTTTCATTTTAACTTTTATTTATATGTGGAGGATAATTGAGAATAAAAAACCACTAAAAAAAATTTAAAAAAATTTAAGAATCACTGAAAGTTGAATAATCGTACACCACAAGTACGTTCTTTTTCCTTTCCGATTTTTAATAATGGTTTAAATCAGGAGTAGCATGCATTTCGCAAACGGTACATTTGGATATTTAGAAATTTTTTCTAAATTCGATACATTTGTGTGATTTCTAACATGGTCGTCAGCTTCTTAGTTTGCTGAAATATCTCTACAGCCCAGCATCCTTATCAGGTCCATTTTAATTGTAAAAAATTAACGAAAAAAAAAAAGAATTTACAATACTAAAAGAAGTTTGAACTACAAAAGGAAAATAATTTTAATTAGTGGAGAATTTTTTGATAAGAAACGTGATATACACCCTTCAATTTTCTGAATACCCTTCCGGGTACGAAAACAATTTTTTTCTATTATTGGCTCAATTAATTGAGCTCTAACAAATCTTGTAGTATACCTGCAATATCCAGCAAAAAATTTATATTAAGATAAAATAACGAAAAACGCTTAAATTTTATGTGAATTTGGTCCCTAAATTTATTATTTTCTGATAAAATTGACTGAGATATTTAATTTTGTTTCAATTGACTAACACATTGAATTGCTTATAGCTAGATTGAATTTTACCAGCAAAGAAAATATTTTCAGAATGCAAATTAGTATGTTCTGATAAAATTAACTTGGACATTTAATTTTTTTTTAAGCGTTAAAAATAGTTTGACAGTTAGAGAAAATATTTTGAGAGATAATACCGAAAAATGATACTTCATTCATCAATAAATTTTTAAATAATCATAATTTTATAAAAAATAAATGCAACAGCAGTCACAATCTGTATTTGGATGGGAGACCACCTAGCATTACTGTGTACTGTTGTTGTATAATAATAATAATAATCCACTTTGGTTAATGGCTATATAGCTGAAAATAGCTAAAAGCCAGAAATTTAAAAAAAGAAAAAAGTTTAATCATTGAAATTAAAATATTTTAAAAATAAATAACGCACTTTCGAGTGCTATAAAAAAAAATAATACCACATCGTTCATGTAATATAGAAAATACCATCCATGTGTGCTATTTTTGCTGGAAGAAGCATATTAAATAAAATTCAAGAAAAAAGTATCTCTTATTAATATCTCATATAAACAAAAGTCATATTTTCTTAAAACTATTCACTTTTTAAAATATTGTGTTACCATTGGTTTTGAGGAAATATTTTAATTTTTTGAATTATCCGACATTATTCAACTATATTATACTTGTCTGTGTTTCGAAAGAATAACATCATAGATGGGCATCCACAATCCACTTACGATGTCATCAATATTATATATTACACAATATGATATTTTTATATTAACATTGCGTCTAATTTAGAGAATTGAAATATAAAAATTATATATAAAGATGCATCTAAATTGGAGAATTATACAAGTATTAATTAGATTAATGTAAATAATAAAGCAATATTTTCACAAGTATTTAAAAATATTAAAAAGCACAATTTATTTTCATTAACAATTAGTCCATATTTCATTTTAATTCACCAATATACAAAAGAAAACGTCGACATTAAATACTTGTTTACTCAAAACAAAACAAACAACGATTTTTAAAATATTTCTTTCATAAATTGCTTCATCTCAATCTCAGCTCAAATTTTGATAAGAAATACATAAAAGTATTATACATATTATTTTATAACAACCTATTTTAGCTACGCGGGCTGAATATTTAGCTATTTTATGAAAGTTCATGAAATGGTTGACATTGAAACTCAACCAAACAGAAGTATTTAAACAATTAACACTATCAGTTGTTATCTTTACTTGTTTATTTTCATGTTAGACAAGAAAAAAAACTATATTAAAAAAATTCCACAAAATTCTCACGGATTCCTTGTTAAAATCGAAGTAATTTTTTCATCTTACGATTTGTTTTAAAAAACTTTTGGTTTGTAGTTACATTAAAAAAATTAGTTCTATTGGTTTTCAGAGATAAAATTATAACAGATCAAATTTCATCATTAATATGTTATAATATTATATTCTATAATATTTAAATATATTTAAATAATCTTATATACTGCTCTATGTATCTAAATATAGAGGTTAATAAATTAATTTAATGAATATTATGAAAGTATTCATTTATATAAAAACTACTATTCACTACTGGTTATAACGTAATAGGTAGTTATGATTACGTTCCTCCTCTTTTCTTATAATTTTAAATAAGCATGAAAGACTCACGTCGTCACGATTTTTGTTTGGTTGAGTAATATGATAATAATATGATATACGAGGGTCGTTCATGAAGTTTAAGAACTAATAATAGTGGTTCTGTGAACTGTAGACCTCTGAAGTAAATAGCAAGCATATAATAATACGTACACAAAATTTAGAAGTAATCTGACACAATCCAATTAGCCCAATTTAGTGAGACAAATTAAATATTACCTATGTCAAAAAATTAAATATTACAATATATACATTTAATAAAAAAAAAATAGTACATAAATACAGAGTACAGTAGCCTAGTGGTGAGATAACTTGCTTTCGAAACATAAAATAGTATTCGAAACCGATTAATAATCCAGAAGGGAAAAATTAAAATTCTCCAGAAACTATACAGTCGGAACAGTCAAATCGTTCGGTCAAGCAGTACATATTCAAACTTTCAAGTCATTGCGTTGTTTTAGTTACGGGGAAAATCAATAAAAGAAATATAATAAAAGTTTGAAAAGTACTATAAGCGCTCCGTTTCATCTCATGGCATGATTTACTCCGTTTTCATGTCAATATTGTGAATTTCATTACATTTGTATAAGTATTTAATGAGTTATTTTTCCGCGAAAATATTGTGTTTATTATAAATAGAGGTCTCAAAATAACACACCCCGTTAATTTGCAAGTCATGAGTTATAGATGATTAAAAATTTGCTCTTAGCCAACATCCCTTTGTATTTTCAGAATTTTTTTCGTGGAAATCGTTTGGTGAGCGTTTAGTCAAGAGTAAATACCATAATTCTTCGTTTGGTTATTAGTAGTTTTCTTGTATTTCTAAAATTTGAAAATTTTCAATTGTATAGTACAGGCTTAGGTTGATAGATGGTAATCAAGTATTACACAAATAATATATTGGTAAGTGTAGAGTTCAGAATACTATTAAAGATCCTGAGAAATAGGAGATGGCCCTCTGGTGTAAATAAATTTACTATTGAATGTGGTTTAAATCTTAAATACAACTACCGCAATTATGTTAGCGTGGAAATTTAATAAAATTTATTTACCCCAATTCTCAAAAAATTGCTCCCAAAATGCTCTATCAGGATCCGTAATTGCTCCAATGATTAGGTAATTATTTAATTAATAATTTGCAAACATAAATACAAAAACTGTTTTCCTTATATCTCAGCTAATTAATGCTTTTTTCTATATTTTTTAATTCAATAAATTGTTTTTTTTTTTCAATTATTTATTAAGGTTTTAACTTCAATTTAAATAGTTTTTTTTTAATTCCTACCGGCTAGTTTCGGAGGTATTTACGAAAACGTATCACCCGCCTACCGTTTTGCCATAAAGCCAATGTTAAATATGCCTACTTTTGAAGTCATTTATTTATTTAAATAATCGGGCAACCCCCCTAAAATTTTTAGGATCGGTTTAGATTTAGTTCAACTGCATATAAAAAAAAATTCAAGCCTTTTATTAAAAATTGCTTTGGTGCTCGTACTTCCTTAAATAGCCACCGTAAGACTATGACTAGATTTGGTTAAATAAATTTTATTAATCTTCCACGCTAGTGACTAAGCTGAAGTTGGAACAAATTACAGCATTTTGGTGATGTCCTCCAAATTTGGTCCCATTCTTGAAACATATACCTTTTACAACTAGCCCAAAGGTCTTGTACATATGGGTTTGATTTGTCTTCTGCACCATTCTGAATTGCGTCCCTAGCCAACATATCAACAAACTTTCCACGTATACCAATGTGTGATGGACACCAAACAAAGGCAACGTAAAAACGATCTTGAATTAGTTTAAGTATGGTGTTTTTGATCAGTACTATGAGGAAAAGAGTTTTAGAGAAGATGGAATTCTGGTTCAGGAGGGATAAAAGGCTTAATGAGTCAGATATTATAGCTGCTCTTTTGATATTATTTAACTCTACGATGAGAGTGCTTCCAAAATAGCTGCACAAACTAGAAAAATATAAAAGGAGATGTTCTTTATTTCTGCAATAATAAGAATTTGTGCTGAGGGTGATTTATTTAATAAGTTTTGGAATTAAAGTGTGTGATGAGGAGGAATATTGATTGAGGAAAAATTTTTTTGCTAAGTACAGACGACAGACTTTTAATGGAACATCCGTTGCCTCAATCAGTAAACAGTTTGTAGGACAGAAACGCATTTGTCAGAGGATGAGTAGAGATTGTTATTAGGTTTTATCCAACCAGAAACATCGTAAAATTGATAATGGACATGAAAGAAAAGATCCATAGTCAATGAAGCTGCAAATGATAAGTCTATATATCATAAGCAAATACTTTAATCCGCTCCCCACCAAACTTTGGTGAGGGCTCGAATAAAGTTGATACGTGGGGCACATTTACTTACAATATCGTCCTATGAGTTCTATGAATTTTGCAGATGTTTGGCAAAGGATGGATGTATTGAGAAAACAAATGGATTGGATATTGGACTTGTGTCTAGTGAAAACAATAGCTGAACTTTTCATAACAGATATTTCCAAATTGACAGACATTAAATAATTGTGTAGCGTGAATAAAGCGTTTGAAACATTATCTACCGCTGCTTGTAATGATTGATGAGAAGAATATAGAACAAGGACATCTTCGTTGTAAGAGTTGGGTGGGAGGCAGGTTTATGACCTGCAAACCAGTGGTGTAGATATCGAAGAGGAAAGGACTCAAAACTGCACCGTGAGGCAGGCCGATATATGACTTTCTGGGACCGGATAAATGATTTCGAAAGTTAAAAGTGAAATAACGAATTTTTAGAATGTTATAAATACAAGATGTTATATTATGCGAAGCAGAAAGAGACGTGAGGATGTTGATGAGGATATTTATATTAACATTATCAAATGGTAGGGACGTCACATAAGAGTATAGAAGATTATCGGGAGCAGAAGATTTTACAAGAAACCCTCGGGAATATGGTGCGATTATGCTATTGAATTCACACCACCATTCCAGTGTATTCTTATTCAAGTGCTCCATGACCTAGAACACACATGAGGATAATGTGATGGGGCAATAGTATTGGTGTATGTTATAATCTTTATAAGGTTAATTGGTGTATATTATATTCTTTATAATCTTTATTAGGTTTAAGAATTGGAATGGCCATCGATTGTCCCCATTTGTCCAGAACAAATGAATCCATGAACAGTTTAGTATTGAAAAAATTGATTTTTTGCTTTGTCAAAGAAGTTCTTCAACATGCTATAGGAAACATAGTCTGGGCCAGGAGAACTATGATCAACTGGAAATGGGGGGAAGGACTAATAATCTTTTTAAACATTTTAACTTTATCCCAGATTTCTTAAACGAACGTTATCCTAGGTAAGCGCTTACAAAACACCTTCCTTTTTCTCCTTGAATAGGCACATGGTCTGCGCTTGAACTCTTTTGAAAGTGTAGAGATTTTCAAGTAATGTTATGTTTAAGAGTTCTCAAGGCTTCCTTTCTAACTTGTGTTTGAAGTTTACATTCGTTATACCATATTAAAAATAATAAAAAATATTATATTAAGTTTGTCATATTTCAAAAATTTTATAATGACATTATACATTCCCGTCAATTAACGAATGTTTGATTCTCTCGAATTTTTTCAATTTCACAATATATTGTAATCTAAAGGTATTAAAGATATGGATTAGGAGTCATTATTGTTTATCATTTTGTCTTCAAGTTCAATGAACTAGATGTCAACATATTCTATGACTATGATTGTAATTTTTTATCAACACCATTTATAAGTCAGAGTCAGAATTATTAGAGTCTGAAAATTTAGAAATTTGGGATAAAAAGAAAACTCAAAATGAACAAACGATGAAATACAGTAATTCCTCGTAACCAAACGAGTTCCACGACAAAAATTCGGAAAATCTAAAGAAGATGTTCTGGCTTAGGACAAATTTTTAATATGCTATAACTCGAAAACTAAAGGTGATCAAACGATGAAACCAAGTGACCAATCATGACCAAACGATTTATCTAGAGAATATTCATAAAATCCGACAAATGGTTGTTATATGAGCGGAACTGTTAAGTGGCTAAACGAGTAAAGGCGTTATAACCTTTAAACATTTGATTACTTAGGCAGAGAAGTTGCAAATTTGAATCCCAATAGCAGCTGTATAACAGTTATAATTATTGGGACAAATTAGATGGATAGTTGTTTCTTGGAAAAGAATGAAGTAATTGGCACCATCCCCATCATAAGTTTAATTCTAAAATATAATATCGAATGTATTTAAAATAAATCAAGATTAAAAATAATCTGGGTAGCCTCTATTATAGACGTACATGTCTGAGAAATAGAGGTAAAACACAAAAAACAAAACATTTTTAATAAGTTTTTTATAAAGGTTTTTTCATTTAAAAGCTTAGTTTAACAGATAAATTGATAAAATGGAAATAAACTCTTGTTCTTGATTTTAAACGGCCATCATTATGTTATTTCCGAAAATTAGTTCGCTCAGTTCAGCAATAAGAGCGCTCTTTCAAACTAGGTCGTTCACGAACTACCCAAGTCTATGTCATATATTTAAATTGGCGTAGGGATCACGGGTTAATTATATTTAGGACTTGTTGTTTTTTATATCAATGATTTGAAAATTTTTCTATTTAATAAACTGTGTATAATTATTGTAAAATCGCGATACAAACTTTTCATCAAGATCAATAAAAACTATAAAATTATTTACTGTATTATTCGAACCGTACACAGTGCTTTTTAATTGATTGATGCGCTACGAGTGTCTAAAATTTGTAATAAAATATTAACATTCTAAAAAATATAATTATTTGTTCAATTGCATGTAAATTTCAAACAAAAATTGTTGAATAGTTACAAAAAATGGCATTTAATTGAAGTAATGGGTTTAAATTGTTAGAATGATTGAAGAAATTGCATTAGTAATTGTTTTTAATTGCAAATATAAATAATTGTTCATTTAAATTAGTTAATAAACTTTGAGAAATTTCCTATGTTAAATCATACACCATTCAGATTTGTATATCATTTGATTTATAAACTAGTACTTCGTACCCATAGAAACGAATGTGAACATTTCGATGCACGGTGCCCATAGATAAATAATTATTAGCTGTTAAAGATAAAGTGTAGGCTAGTTCAACGAAGAGATATCATATACTTTTTTTTATAGACTAGGCCCAATATACTAAAATGTATTATTTTGTTAAAAATAGATTATATAAACTTATTTAAGTAAAAGCGAGAAAGTTATGTGCCGTGTATTGAACCTCAGCCCTAGAATTATAAATATTGAGTGAGTTATTAAATAAAAATAAATTAAAAATCAGATAATATTTACAATAATTATTTTATTAATTTATACAACAATTATTATAGTATTTATTTATTTATATTGATGATGATTTTATAAATAAAATATTTTATTCAAAAAATAACAAATAACTTTTATACATAAAATTATTTTCTAATTTATTATATTCTCATAATTGTCTATTATATTAACAAATAATATTTTTTTTAACAATTTAATATAAATTACAAATACGGTAGATATACATGATTGTGATGTTTGAAAATAAACGATATTCTGTTACACACCGATGTAACCAATACCTATGCGACTACTCGACTAGTACAAATAAGTACTATATTTTGCACTTAGCCGAGAAAAAGGATGTTACTTGGTCGTGTAATTACTTAATTAAACTAGATAAAATACTTGAGCATAGGATGGATAGGAGGATGTTACTTGGTCGTGTAATTACTTAATTAAAGTAGATAAAATACTTGAGCATAAACGAACTGCTTATTGGGTTTATTTTTCTTTTAGCTCTATACACATATGAAAATAAAGAACCAAGATAAGCCATATCCATAGAATGGATTCTGAGAGTTTTATCCCTTTTCAAGAACGACTTGATGGTTTTAGTTTAACATACTTCTATGAAATAGTATCAATGCCAATTAGTCGAATAAGTCTGGATTTTTATCGAAAATTTTGGAAGATTGAATGTAATATGAAAAAGTATGTTTTTCCCAAAAAAGGGATTTGTAATATTCAGGGAGCTTAAACTAAAAATTTCGCCATGATTGATATATATAAAAAAATAAAAAAAAATTGGTTCGTATACTTATGTACGTGCGTCAGAAGTTATAACTTCTTTGGCATCATTAAAAACAATTTTTAATTGCATGCAAATAATTAATTACAATAAAATAATAAAACGACTGGAGAAGGATAGTCAACACAGTCAATAAAGCTCAGTTTATATATATATATATATATATATATATATATATATATATATATATATATATATATATATATATATATATATATATATATATATATATATATATATATATATATATATATATATATATATATATATATATATATATATATATATATATAAACAATTTTTAATTGCATGGAAATAATTAATTACAATAAAATAATAAAACGACTGGAGAAGGATAGTCAACACGAGACATTGTTCTTTAATCCTAAACAAACATATTTTTTATATTAAATTCAATCTCTAATAAAAATTTTCGCAAATCAAATTTATTTTGACAGGCTTCTTCTACTAAATGAATTGTATACATTGTTCCACTAAATGTATACAATATTATTCCAAAAAGTGTGACTATTATTATAGTTTTGAATTTGTAAATATATGTGCAATATGTTTTTGAATGTCTATTTCTATTGTTTTAAAATGTGAATAAACTTCTTTAATAAGCGATCTTCCATCACACAAATATTTTTTAAAAAAGCATTCGAATTTAGTTATTCAAGTAAAATAAATTGGCATGCAAAAAATTGGAACCATCCAATATTTGTTAAAAAAATATACAATAAGCTCATAAATATTATATACAAGCGTTCAAATTATAATCTTTTATGTTTTTTTTTTATATGGTAGACTGTCAGCATTACAAAGGATAATCCCGAGCACCGCAATTACTTTTTTAACAATAACAACTCCTTTCCCGGGAATCTTTAACAAACAAATAACCTACGCTAAATTGTTAATTTTTAGTTTAACGATCATTTTAAAATCATTCATGATCGTGTCCTGTGATCTAAAAGATTTTTTTAATTAATAAACATATAAAAAAAAATTTTTTTTTGTAATTATTTTCTAAAATTAAATTATAAACTTCCACAATTTAAGAGCTCAATGCAATTAATAATATGCTTTACAGCAATAAGTCGTTTATGAATGTATTCGTCTAAAAGCTTTGACCCACAGTCATATAGATCCGCAACAGCTTTAACTAACAAACGGATCCAATTCTGCATATTATCACACTCTTTGAGACTTTTCTACATTTGTTGCCATTTTTTAATATTTTCAAAATTTTCAATTTCCTTGGTTTATCATCTTATATCTAGCCAAATTGTCTGGGCTATCATTATTAGATTCAGTAAAAGTATTTCAAATTAGGGCAATTAAATTTCGATACTCTATATTATTATGAATAAATGCTGAATTTAAAATCATTCAAAGTTCGTAAACATGTTTGTGCAACCTGTGCTACTACAAAAACATTTAAGCATGTAGTTTCCTGTACTATATCTGTAAAATATTTTGCTTATATTATTACAATTCTTAACATTTCAATTAGCAAACAAAAAAAGACACAGAGAAATCAATAAACTAAGGAATGAGAAAAATGAAATCAATTCACTATAATAGTTTTGATATTTGAGTGCAAAAATTTTAAAAGTTTACTTCGTAATGTAAACATCCAGAATTAATCCGAACACATATTTAAGCATAAAAATTCTACTAATCTCTGCTCTTAGTTTAAAACTGATAATGTTATACTACGAACACGAAAAAGCCAAACAGGTATGCAAATGGTTTTGTTTCTATTTTAACATCGTCACTACATGAACATTTTTTACAAAAATCGAAGAAAATAATTTAAAAAAAATTAATAATAAAATGTAATAGTTAAATTTAAATAACTGCCGAGTGTTTTTAGAGAAATATAGAGAGAGAGAAAAAATACACTCAGTGGTTATGAGACTAAGGCAAATATGATTTTAATAATACTTTTTGCAATAAAAATGTTTATTATATTATCGAATTTGTAAAATATAAAAAGCAGAAATAGCTATGTATTTGAAGCCTGTTCCTTTTTTAATATTTAATTAAATTATCTATTATATGAAATAATTACAGTTATCAAAAAAACTATAAGTATTTTTTATCATAGTTTATTTTATTGATTTTAATATTTATATGCGATCATTAAATTTCCAGGCGAACGGTGCCTTTGAAGTTATAAAATTTAGTTGTTATAACATATCTTTTCGAAAATCGAAATTAAACTAGTCTAATCATTTCGTTTCAAAGCTTTATATTTCGTTTTATATGGGAATGTTATGTAGCAACGGTCGTGTTATAGCCGCTGATATTAGCGCTTTTTGGACTATATTAAAAAAAAAATAAAAACAACTTTCGTTATAAATAAAATATCAGAATAGATTCAAAACGTAACTAATACATAATAAAAAATAATGAGTATTTAGAAACATGACTATTATGGCTAGTCAGCTAGGTGTGATGTTATTAAATATGATTAACATTGCTAAAATACATTATTGATAAGTTGCTCATCCATAACATCATGTTTCGAAACACACTAAAATATTCAAACCTAAGGTGCATTCAACGTCCGTATAATTCAGTCAGTTGAGTATATACCTACCATATAAGCAATTTGTTTATGCTCAAAACACGTTCCTTCTCATTGTGTCACTCCAAAAAATGACTATCTAGATATTAAAAAAAGAAAAATTATAATAAAAAGTTTTTAAACAAAAGATGTATCAGTAAACGATGCATCAGTGATCTGATGTATATCATGTAAATGCTTTAATTTACATGAATGCGTTGTGAAACGTTTATCACAAATTTTACAGCGTAATTGATCTTGTGGTTCTCCAGTATGTTTGATTAAATGTAATTGTAAATGTTGTTTACATATAAATGTACGCATGCAAATATCACATCGATATGGCCGTTCTCCGGTGTGGATCATTGTATGTGTTTTTAATATATGTTTACGATTAAAACTTCGTCCACATGTTTCACATACAAATGGCCTTTCACCTGCAAACAAAAATTCGTATTAGTATGGCGTTTTTAACCAATTTCTTAAAAATGTAGAAAGTAATCTCTACAAGTAGATAGAAAATATTTTAAGAACGTAAATTAGGTGATATACGTTTGATTAGAAAAATAATGCACAAATTTGTATAATGCATTGCAAGCTTTTTAGAAGTTTTTGATATCGTCTGAAAAAATAGAATATGAATTTACAAATTGATTTGAAATTTGAATATCGGGTGAAAAAATGTATTTTTTAAATATTGATTTTAATTATTAAGTTTTCTGTAGCAATATCTATTTTTCTCGAGTTCTATTCCAATCTTTGCTTTTTCCTAAATATTGGTATTTTTAAAATACTTCATCATGCATATAAATACTAAATATCATAAAAATCGGATTAAATAACAGAAGAGATGTTCATAAAATAGAACGATCTCACATATCTCCACTAATATAATAGTTATGTTCCTATAAATGATTTTAACAGGCAGACATGCAAGATATGAAAGTTTCTCAACTCAAAAATTTTTTAATCGAACGAAAAAAAAAGTTTTTACATAAATAAATAAACAATAATTTTGATATCGATAGACATAACTCAGAAATAATATGTCTATAGAAAATATACACTGCTTAATCAAAGAGCACATTACAGAAAACGATATTTAAATAAAAAAACACAATCTTATGTTTAGTTCCATAAATTATTGCTTCATAAAAAGGATTTAAATTACGTACGGGCACACGGAAATGAACTAATTAGGTGATTCTATTAATACTCATACTAAAATGTCGAGTATAAAAATGTTTAACACTTTATTTTGAGATGTGTATCTAAAAACAACCGTATTTGTTTATTTTTTTGCACTTAGATAATCCAGAACTTAAATATAAAAATTTGGTGATGAGCTCTTTTGGTGACAGGCGGATTTTAAAAACCATTTATTTTAGAATCAAGGGACCCGAAAACATATTTTCAGCTAAAACTCTACATACAAAATTTGATCCGAAAAAATTACTTCCTTTTTATATATTTCTTGCTGTATGGTAAAAGAAAATAAAAATTTAATTTGATCATAGAAATTTCATATACTATTTGCTAATAAGAAGTGGGACTTCGCAAGTTAGCAAAATTTTAAATCTCCATAACTATATGTAATTTTTGTTGTATTTATCGTTATATTTTATACTTACTGATGATATAAAAATATAAAATTAACTTACCTGTATGTGTGCGCATATGATTCTTTAAAGTTTTATTTTGTGTAAAAGTTCTCTCACAAACATGACATTTATATGGTCGAACGCCTAAATGTATCCGTCGATGTGTATTTAGAGCAGAATCAGTACGAAATATTTTACCACAAAATTCACAATTATATCTACGTTTTCCAGTATGTACATTTATATGTTCACGTAAGGAGGCAGGTCTCACAAAACATTTATCACAATGTGGGCAACGAAATCGGTAATCACTGTGAACAATAGCATGCCGTGCGGTATGATATTTACTTTTATATGTTTTATTACATATACGACATGAATATCGGCCATTTTCTTCACGTTCAATGTTCTCTTTAAATGTTGCATACGGTTTTAATTTGATTTTTAACTGTTTCTTCTCCGATTGTGTAGTAGTAGAATTCTCGATACCCTCTTCGTTTTCGTTATCTTTATTGCTATTTTTAGTAACATATAATGTAAAATTCTTACCATTATCGTCCACTGTATCATTGTCTAAAAAGTAATACATACTACTAAAATTTGTTCCCAGAAACATCTGAATAGTACATATTTAATTGTTCTTATAAATTAATTGACGGAATGCTATTGAATGATATTAAAAGTTCACCAAGCTCATCAATGTAAGGATTTGTTTTTTTATGTAATAATTAAAAATATTATGTAAAAAGTCCAAGACAAAGTCAAAGACAAGAAAATTACTTTTTACAAATATTTGGCTTTCTATTTATTTTACAACAAGGTCGAAAATTATGGAACAAGTTTGCTTTAACATCTAGTGGCATAATTTTACAAATATGCTTATGATTTGAATTTATTTAATTCCATATTTCTTAATCAAATCAATCGTTTGGAATAATTGGAAATAGCTTAACTATCTGACATAGCATAATCTCTGACCATCCATTTAACTCGAAAAATTTTTTCAAATAATTTCTTTGTTTAATATACATACTTTTATTTTCACTCATTAGTTTGTACATACAAATGTTAAAATGCAAATGGGGCGTATTATGAACTGAAAAGTCATGTAAGATACTCCTGCGGATATTATAAACAACTTTTTTTTTGTATTATCATGCTGTTATTTTTCTTAGTAGTTTCGACTACGTTATGGCGTTTATTACGTATTCTAAACTACTAAAAAAAATAACCGCATAATAATATAAAAAATACTTATTATACAAAAAAAAAATTCAAATTGTCAAATTATAAGTAAACTACTAAATAAAACGTGACTTTGCTTCAAGAGATCTCGTTTTATTAACGGTTAGTCCTGAAATGAAATATGTGTATAATTTTATTTTATAAATCAATTCGCAATAAAAAAATTTTATTAATAACTTCAATCAATATGTAATAAATAAAAAAAAAACAAGATATTTGCATAAACTGCTTGCGTTGATATTTCACTTCGATTAACTTGCAGTGCCAGCAATACATGTATTGGGCAATTTGTACGTTATTTGTAAATACAAAATGAACCAGTCTCACTAGTATTTAATTGCTATTATATGTCAAAAGCACTGAATAAATAGATAATTTAATGATGACTGACATATCAATGTCAATCACCATGTATATATTGATTTACAATAGAGTTTGTTAATATCAATCAAGATATAATATCAAAATTATCTATACTCAACTATCAAAGATTAGATCAACTATCAAAGATTATAACTCAAGGCGTTCTCTCCTAGCATTAAAGCAACGAGTGACAAGCAACGATAAAACCACAATCCAATGAAGTGTCTAATAATATGACTGGTAATTGAAAAATATATTATGTATTCATGGATTTCATACATTTCGCTTTGATCTAATATGGTTCATGTGGTTCAGGCTGAAACATGGTGGAGAAAATTGTAATAAACTTAACAAAATAGAGTTTTTTGTGTTGTTCTCATTGTAGGGAGAAAATTTGCATATCTTTAAATATTTTCGGACGAATTTCTATGCACAGAATCGAAAAGATGTGGCCTCGAGTATAATTAATGTGGTTGGGAAAATTATTAACATATATTATGAATCAGCCAAAATACAAAAATGTATCGTTATGTTTTGGAGCCCCAAGGAAAGCATCTATCTCTTTCTCCCACTAGACTAAAAGATAATTAATAAGATTCAAATAAGAAGCATTGTTCGGTACAAACATTCAAAGTATTAATTTACATTCATTTTACTCAGTTTTGGGTCATTAAACATAAAACAAAATGACGAAATGACTTACACAAAAGGCTAAAACTCAAACATCGAAAAACGGATTTTATCGATAATATTGAATAATATTTTTACAACCCCGATGCGATATTATTGATATTAGTTGTGCTTATAGAATGTATTTTAATTTTTATTATTATTATTATTCAGAATCAGATTCAAAACCGAATGAGACTCTATGACGCATCATTTGAATAATTCTTTTTAATGGATAATCTTGGCCAAGATTTCTCAAGCTCTCTATTTGCAAATTTTTGTCTATTCATTCGTCGTCGTCATCCGGTAAAACTAATTCTCATTTTTTATTACATAAACCGCGTTCTAAAACTATGATATCCTCACGCTGGTCACTACTTTGATATTTCATTTATACGAATTTAACATTGTATCAAAATGTCAAATATATCGCCAACATGATGATATTTGGAACGCGGAAAAATATATATAATCTTTTTCGATTTGATATACAATAGCATGGTATTAGTAAAACTATATACAATATTGTATAGTAAATGTACTAACAATTAAAATATAGATATATATATATATATATATATATATATATATATATATATATATATATATATATATATATATATATATATATATATATATATAATGCATTTAATTATTTTCCTTCAATTCACAAATTATCGATTAAGTTCCTTTTGATATTATTGATTACCGATATCTATCTATGTGGATAAATACATCGATACTTTTATCAATATTAAAATAATCTTACATATATTTAGTTACCTATACCTACATAATACGTGAAATATTACTTACCAATTAAACATCGTCGTTGGTGTCGTTTTAAATGTGATTTTCTTTTAAAAGTAGCATAACAATTATCGCATTCAAATGATCTTTTATCTTTTTGTTTTTTATTAACATTTAATAACGATTTTTTTAGTTTTAATTTATCACTTTCTAAATCACTATCCTTTATTATATCTGAAGATGCTCCTAATAGAGATGACTTATTATCATTATCATCATCATCAATATTATTTTCATCGAAGATAATTTCATCTTTAATATCATCATTATAATTTGAGTGAACTGATTCGTTATCAGATTGTTCTAATTTCACTTCATTAACAATAGAAGTATTTAATTTTTTATCATTTAATAAAATAGTTGTGATTGCTGATTGTGTTTGAGATGATATCGTAGATGATTCTGACGTTGATAAAAATTGCCGTAATGTAAGATCAGATTGTATACATAAGACTCGAAATCGATATGCTACATCCAATTGTACAATACAATTTTGACAAATTGTATTTGGTAAATTATCACCATATATAATCTAAAATCGATTAAAACGATAGAAATTATTTGTTTAAATACACTAAAATGTTGAATATCAGGAATCAGTTTTTTTATAAGTTAGATAAGATATATTTAAAAAAAAAAACAACAAGTGCCAATATTAACTAACAGAGTTAATTACTTAGATACTCGACATATGGTTCAGTATATTTCTATGCAGTCCTACAGTTATAAACACTTATAAATTTGATCTGAAATTATGGGAAATCGAAACAGTTTACGAAAAAATATTACAAACAGAAGTTGTTTGTTTAAAAAACAAATATTAAACTCGTCATCTCTTTTAGTTTTTAAGTTATCTTGATAATGGACCGACAGATGGACAGACATAAATAGACTAATAAGACTATTTCTGCCTAATTAGTCTATTTCTGTCGGTCCATCATCAAGATACTTAATAACTAAAAGAGATGACGAGTTTTGATCTCTTTTAGTTTTTAAGTTATCTTGATAATGGAATTTCAGATCGAAATTGCAATAAGAGCATAACTTAGTTCTTGGAGAACGTGTAAAAATTAGGGAATTTTATTTTCAAAAATCTGTGAGCATCATGGATATTATATATTGATATTTAATTTGGAACATTTTCGGATAGTTTATACAATGCGGTTCATTTTATTAAAGAAGAGCATGCGACTTTAAATCGGTGACCCAGAAAATTCAGAATGAATGGTTACCATAAATAAAAACCTGACTATTCCCTGACAATTATTAGAAACGATTTTTTTTCTATTTGCGATAAAATTATTAATCTGTAGCGGTAAAAAAGGAAAAATTATAGTCCGTAAAATTTTCTACAAGTCTCCACAAATAATTTTTAGTATTTTTTTATTTTATTTGCTAGTATGGTCACAGATTGGAATTTTATTGTCAGTCTTTTGATATTTGAATAAAAAATTCAATGACTTTGGCACATACTGTTAGGCACATCGCACATGAGGTGATTTGCGTGAAATCGGCGATATCATACATATGATTTGCTTATGGAAACCAATGTATAGTCGCACACGACGTGATTTTTGTGATTTGAAATCATACATGTGATAAAAAAATCGTTGTAAAAATGCTTCGTTTTTAAAATCATATGGGCTTTTTTTTTTTTATTCTTGTTTATACAGTCATATAAATCAATGTTTATGACAAAGATAGCTATATGTATTACAGAAAACTATTTTTGTTTTACTATCATATAAATCCATGTATATGACAAAGATAGTTATTTGTATTATAGTTAAATATTATTATGGTCATATTTAAAAATAAAAACTTGTCAATGCTTGTTTATTTACAAACAAAAAAGTTTGTAACAACATACATTATTAAATGATTCATAATTCTGTTTTTAGTTTCTTTGCGTAGTAATCTTTTATTTATTAATGGATATTGAAAAATGAAGTGTATTTTAAATACAATAATTGTACAGTGGCTGTAATCTGTGTCTATTCTTATCACATAAAACAAGTAATGGTAACAAATAACAGAGTTAGTTTTTTTAGATATTGGATATAAGATTAAGCATCAATGTTTGAACTACTTTAATCATTAGCATTCATAAAACACTCTAATATCTATACAGTTATAAATATATATATATATATATATATATATATATATATTTATATATATATATATATATATATACATATATACATATATACATATATATATGTATACATATATACATATATATACATATATACATATATATACATATATACATGTATATATATATGTATATATATATATATATATATATATATATATATATATATATATATATATATATATATATATATATATATATATATATATATATATGGTTAAGTCAGAGTATATTAGTATTAACCCATCTCAGTCTCCCGTTCGTCATTAAGATAACTGAAAAACGACAAGAGACAGGTAGTTGAACTTTTGGTGTCATATTCTGGACTAAAAGTCTAAAAGTGAGTCTAAGTTCGTAAATGAGCAAAATCGGTATAATGGGATAATTAGATCCATGACCCAACTTAACCATAAAAAAAGATTCAAAACGATAATTGATTAAAAAAAATTTTGGAAAACGGTTGACCCTAAAGACCATCCCTACATCTTCCCGCTAATGTCATACCTAAGCACTTAAAATTTAACATATTACAGCTTTGATGTTAAAAAAACACTGGTTGGCGGCAATCGACGTGTTGTTGCAAGGTCAAGAGCTGATTAGAATTTGAAATCGATGAGTTAAGCCGTTTCATAGTTATTTCAAAAAAATCGATTTTTGCGATTTCTTTCGTTAACGATTCCTCACAGACAAATCGACAGATTTCGACCCGGCGGCAATCGACATGTTGTTACAATGTCAAGAGCTGATTAGATTTTGGAATCAATCGGTCAAACCGTTTAAAAGTTATTTCCAAAAAAACCACTTTTGAAAATAATTTTTTTCGTAGTTCTCTTCAGAATGCCGTTTGGTGAGCTCGATTCGGTCAAGCCGTTTCAAAGTTATAAGCGATTCACATACTTACACACACACACACACACACATACATACATACAGACGGAGTGACGACTTCTCAGGAGTGTTCAGGAAAGCTTCCTAGACCTTAAAACGTCGAGATCTGATGAGAACTCAATTTTTGCAAAACGGGGTGAAACCTATAACTTCTCGATTTTAGAAAATTTTCAATTTTCTAGCGGGAAGTTAAATAAAATGTATGAACATTTTTCGGAATGTTTATATTCGCCACAGTTTAAGCTAATTAACAGATTGTGCCAATTTACGAACTTAGAGTCACTTTTAAGATCCAGAATATGACACCAAAAATTGAACTAGCTATCTCTTGTCGTTTTTTAGTTATCTTGATGACGAACGGGAGACTGAAATGGGTAAATACTAATATACTCTGACTTAACCTTATATATATAATTTGTAAGACGAAATGCGAATTTCAAATGGCTTAAAGTATAATCTATTATAATCTATATTATTTATTACTTGATGTATTTCATCCTTTAAGACACTGTATATACATATTTTATTATTAGTAAACAAACTATGTATTACCCCTTCTTCAAGAAACGTTACAAAGTCGGAGCAACTTCTGTTGCTCCGTGTGCGACTAAAATGCTGTGATATCGCTGATATCGGCGATATCGGCGATATCGCCGATATCGGCGATTTCGCCGATTTCACCTAAATCACCTCATGTGCGATGTGCCTTAGTATTTTCCATAAGAACTATAACATCACCATACATCAGCACGCACCGTGGTGTATTATAATATAAAAACACACCACACCCTTGACACGTCAGGAATATGTCATCTCTATAACATTTAGAGAGACTCCGTTATGATTTATGTATATATTCTTTGGTATGGTTCTCTAATTTAAAACAAAGAGTACTATTCTAAGAAAAGAAATAAGAACTTACGAATTGAGTCTACAATGAACAGCCCACTGTTTTAGATATGCGATTTCTAGCATTAAATATACAAAAAACTTCAAGTCTAAAATTCAATTACGAGGATTTTGAAAGTTGAAGATTTATTAAATGACAACCAAGGTCTCCCGTTCAAACGCCGTGAGTTTGACCATTTTACGCATGAAGGTAAATGAAATTTATGTCTTATTCTAAATCAAATAGAACACATGAAGAATTCAAAAATCGGTTTATGCAACATTCATTAGGTTTGAGTAACTATCTCTTGCTGTACAAATAATTTTAAAATGATTAAAAATGTGATATAATGGATCAGATTCATGAATTTGTTTGTGCTTACTACTTTCATTAGAAATTAATGTTGTATTCTAAAATACAGTCAATTCAAAAAAAAAATTTGTTTTTTGAGCTTTGATGTTAAAAAAACACTTGTTACCGAATATTTCGTTAACGATATCTCTCGAACCAATCAACCGATTTTTACTTTCTTGGCGGCGATCTACGCGGTTTTTAGAGCTTTAATAATAATTCTATTTCATCAACGATCTGAAAAGAAATGTCGAAGTTATATAAAAAAACATTTATATGAAATTTAGCGTTTACGATATCTCTCGAACGAATCAGCCGATTTTAACCGAGTTATTGGTGATCGACGTGGTTTATCAAGGTTAAGATCTGATTAGTTTTTGGTACAGTTGATTGATACAGCCAATTAAAAGTTATTCCAAAAAAAACACTTTTGAAAAAATTTTTTTCGTAGTTTTTTTGACATTTCTTGGAATCTACTGCTCCGAATCGGTTCAAATCTAAGTTTCTTTCAGGAAATCTAAGATTCGTGATTCTTTTTGAAACGCTACTTGTTTGGTTCAAATCGGTCAAACCGTTTAAAAGTTATACAGACAGGGTGAACCCTCACAGAAAACGTCAAAATAGTTTTCTAGGACCTTAAAACGTCATCTGATCAAAACACGATTTTTGCAAAACGGGGTAAAACCAATAACTTCCCGATTCCCGAATATTTTTAATTTTCTTAGCGGGAAGTTTAAAAAACGCATCGACCTGAATGTTTCATGGTTATTTAAAATTAAAAAATAGATTACTTTTATGGTATATTTTAAAATATTTTGGGTTTAAAATGAACTTAAATTATACGATAAACAATATCATAACCAATTAAGATCTTAAAACACCATCAAAATCGTATATTTGTTATTTTAAATAGACATGAAGATTCAAACCGGTGCGTCTTTTCTTTTTGAATTTAACTATACATATCTTTACGAACCACTATGTCTACAGCAAATAAATTTCGGACGTTGTGTACATAAAAACTCTTTTGTTTATTTTACAACTGCCTTTGAGTGAAGATGAAATCATACGTAAAAGAAACTTTAAAACTGCAATAAGGAATAAAAATGATTAAATTATGCGTTAAACAAATAAATAAATCGAAAACAAGTTTCCAAGCCAATAGATTTTCATTTTCGAAACTAATTTTTAAATTATTTATAAATAAAAAAATTCAAATAAAACTTGCAGAATTTTCCCTATTATAATTTTTTAAACGGAGATGATGAGTGCCATTCCTTTAATTCTAGATCATTGTTCGCGTATTATCAAGAAGATTTATTACGAGAAAACATATTTCGATAATTAAATATATTTGATGAATATCAGTTATATACTATGTTCTCGTTATAGCTTCATAAAGCATAGGCGAAAAATTTAAAAACAAAAAATGTTTGTGTTTTGAAAATAAACAACTTTATTAGAAAAAATTTTCGTAAAATGTTTAGATTCGCCGCAAACTTAGCTAATAAACACATATAAGTACACACAATAAGTTTCATTATTATATATGTATTTAGAATTGAATAGACTGGAAATTTATAGTGTTTTATGAAGAATACGAATGATTGGAAACAGTTCAAACTTTGATACTCAACCATATGTAGACTACCTAAGCAATTAAGTATGTTAGTTGTTACCTTCAATTTTTAATGTTTTAACAAAAGCAATCGATTTCATAAAAAATTTAGATTGGAAATACGTTTTTCAAGACGATTAGAGATGGAAATTAATAGTTTACATTAGTGTTGATAAAAATACATTTTCAAAAAATATTTAGGTGCATAGGTTCCTTACGAAAAGGATGATCTTAAAGACCTAATTGTCCTTGAGAAATTTATGTTTTACAAATTATATAAATGTAATACAGTTAACAATGGATTGAATGTGTGTGTAGGCTGTTGTAAATACAATTTTATATCTAAGCAAAAAAAGCAGTTTGATTTCTTCTTTTTATACGTTTGAAATATGTTTAATTTTTTAATTATATCTAGTTCTCTATCAGTACCAGTAACTCTTACTTGCTTTGTAGTATAATTTAAACAGAAGTGTCTAATCTTAGAATTCCGCCTTACAATCAAATCACTTAATAAATACAATAGCAATAGAAAAATTGTTATAAAAGATAAATCAAACGGAGAGCCAATCGTATCTTAATCAAATAATGCATAAAATATTAATAAATAATTGGAATAAATAATAATATCTAATATTAAATGAAAATTACTTGAATTGGAGCACATTCCATAACAGCATTTGAAATCATTGAGTAACCTGCTAACGATGAGAATAAGTCTATTCGGTCATCACTACGTTGTAAACATATACGGCACATTATATCAAAATCCTCATTTTTTATGTTTTCATTTGCCATTTTAATGAATTTTATATTTAAAATACTTCTACATTAAAATTTTTCAATAATTATATTCATTATTTATGTTATTTTGAGTTGGTACTATGTATATCGTAATTGCACATCAACGTCATATGTTTCAATACGGCCACTTATTTTATTAATGAACTTTCTTCTGTTCATAGAAATAATATTTACTTAAGGGGGATTGAAACATATTACTATAGCACCCATCACTATATAAAAATCTTTCAAATTTCGTGCCCCAATAACTAAAAAAATTATTATCAAAATGTTTGGAAATATGGTATACACTATGTTAATATGAAATCGGAAGGCTAATCGAAGTTTTTCTTGAAAAAATTTTTTAATATAAATTCAAATTTTTGTTTTTCCCTTAGAAATTTTTGTTCGAGAAAAACTCTCCGAAAAGCCCCCAATTTTCATATCAGTATTGTGCAGACCAAATTTCAAAACCTTTTGATAAGTATTTTTTGGGAATAAAAAATTGAAAAAAATACAATATATATTACATGTAATTTGAGTCAACAGCTTGTAAGAAGCACACTTTTTTATATCAATAACAGCTGTGGATAATCGCTCTTAAGAGGAATTGTTCACACACTGTTAGAGGCACAGTTCTTTGCTTAGCAAGCTGTTGACATAAAACGGCTAACCAACTGTTGACTTAAGTAACATGTAATACGTACATTGTATTGATTTATTGTAATTTTCTGTTTATTCGAGAAAATTTAAGTAGGATAATGTAGTTTCGTAAAATAATATGAAAATCCTTCTCTCAACTGTTTCTTATTGCGGTTTATCCACAACTGTTGTAGAAACATAAAGGAGTGTGCTCCAAAACACCTGTTGAATGAGATAACATGTATATTGTATTTTTTTCAATTTACCAACACAAATAAGTTAAAATATACTTATCCAAATGTTATGAAATTTGGTAGGCACAAAGGTCAAAATATAAATTTGATTTTATATTTATAAATGCTTTTTTTAACAAAAAAATTGTGAGCCGTCACGGAACGCAGATGGGACAGATGTGAAACATCGAAATAATTTTGTAGGTTACACTACCATGTGTAACGTAGTAAATAAAACTATATAAGTATACTATAGGTATGCAAGATCAGTGAGGCAAGACAGATTGCGCACATTCACTCGCGCATTACCTACGTCTACGTATAGAACATGTATTCTATCATAGAGATGTGTCGCCGCGCCAACACTCAAGTTTACTCTTGTCTATAAATGTTTCACATCAAAAACTCTTCAACAAGCACTAGGTATTCATGTGAATATTGTGCATACCAAATTTAATAACATTTGAAAGATTTACGTAACGAAGTGTGATTCTAACAGCTGTGAATAATCCCTCATTACTTTTATTATTTAACCGTTTCACATATTTTTTTATTGAACGTGTGGAATGTTTCTAAATGTGTAATCTTTTAATTTTCTAACAAAAAAAAAAAAAACAAAAACTAATTTCAAAATATTTACAGTATTATTTTCCGATTTACCGGATTCCGGAGTACGTTCCATTTAGGTATGGCGTATGGGTTATAATCTGTCACTTTACGCTAAGATCAAGGAGCCTAGATCATTATGATAGAGAATAATATAAAACAGAGACACTATACGATGATAAGATGAGATTGGTATCACATTCCAATTAACTTGTATAAAATTGAAATTAACGAAGTCTGTGTTTCGAAAATGATGGCATCGCTCATGTGATTGTACATAACATTGCATTGCAAGCTATTAATAATCACACCAATGTTTATTACGATTTCACATTCACATTTAAAAGATATAAAACCTAAGTAATGAAAATAATAATTAATACCTACTAACGGCAAATATTATACTCACAAATTTGAAAAAAAAAGAAATACAACCTAATCAAAATAAAAATCAGTAAGTATCCGATGATATGCTCTTGCTTAAAATTTTTGTCTGATGTATGATCAGATATTCTTATAAGACTGTCCGATTGAAATCTTACGGTGTGCGCTGGCTTTAAATATGAGAATATATATTTTAATATTGAGATTGAACGTTGTTTACAGATACGATTTACGATATAAAAGATTTAAAAATGTTATTTTTTGTAAACTATCTTAATTTAGTTAGAACTTTGGTAAAAGGCCATGGAGATAAAAACTCATTTGATATGAAATATAATGCAGAATTTAGGTGCCTTTCAAAAAGAATGTCAATTAAACAATTTGACGATTTTCATTATTTATTAAAATCATGACTTGTTAAAAAATGTTACCGACCATCTTTTACAGCGATTATTAAAAAAATTTATTTTTTTCTTTGTTGAATTTCTATATTAAAATTTATATCACATTTGTCGTAAATGCATTTAAACTCTCGTATTTAATATAATTTCGTCTATAGTCTAGCAGGAATCGGCGCATGAGTACCGAAAACTATTCTACCTCAATTTTTTTATGCGATCCTCTTCAAATTGCCCTCCTAATGATATAAATGCATGTTGCCATGGCGCAACCCGGTGACATATTGTTTAAACCGAAATTGTTTAAACAATTGCAAGGAATTGTTATTTTTCAACCGGACAAATTTTTTTTATATTATTTATTGAAATACCAATAAAAAAGGTCATATGACTTTTAACGATAAAGTTAATATTTTTAAAGATATGAATTTTTAAAGGTTCGAAAAATCTCAAATTTGGGTACTTTCGACCCATGAAAAAAATATTTAAAAAAAACATAATGTCTAAGTAATATTTTTTTTTTAATTCTCTATACAATTGTTAATAATATTGTTAAAAGAGATTTTAAAAAATTTCATTGTTTATATCTTTTTTTTAAATGTTAATTCCGCGCGCTCACAAGTATGCGTCGCTTACCTTTAAGTATCTTGAATCATTATTTATCATTTATCTTAAAAACTATCAACTTTATCAAGATTGTTAAATAGAGCAATGTTATTAATAATTAAATTGTCTACAATTTGTTTTAAATAAATATTTCTGAAATCAATTTTTCAAAAGTTATTTAAGCATAAATCGAAACATGTAATTAAAATTACTTTTTTATCAGTTTATATTACTTTTTTGACAACATTTAAAATTTTTATATTACTTTTATAACATTTAAAATAAAAATACAAGTTAGTGCATGTCGATTCTCAACTGATCATCCTTTGTTTTTTACTCATAGTTATTCAGTCTTTTTTATTTCGTTCAAGATTTAAGATTATTAAACGTTGTTGCACGCATTTCAGTGATTTCGTGTATTATTATTATATGGATATATTTTTAGTTTTTATGATTTTTCGTTACAATAAATGTGAGTGTCATGTCGATTTTAGTTGTTCCCAAGAAAAGAAAATATTCTGATGATACCTTACCATATATTTTTTGTGAAACTGAAAACGATGTAGTGAAAAATCCGAAGCCTGATACATATATAACTGTACAACGTGCAGCTTATCGACGAAAAGATGAGGCCGCTATCCGATTTGAAAATTTGTTTAATTCTTCTCTTGACAAACATTTTCGTGGCACAGAACGTGTTATGCAAGTTACACAAGTGAAGAAAAAATTAGACGAAGAGAAATACAACTACACAAACAAAATGAAAATCTTCAGGGAGTCCAGCCAACGGAACCCTCAACTTCA
>CM035591.1:48911767-49025400 GCA_020423425.1 Chrysopa pallens
GAGGGTAGTATTCGTTGTTGTAGCGTTAGCATATGTTCGTCTAATAGTAGGTTTTGTTTTTAATATTTGTGAAGTGATTCGTGGAAGAGAAGGAAATTGTTGAGGAGTTGAAGGCACATTTATGGAATTTGGAGCATTAACATTGTTAAATATTTTGGGGACCTCTCCACAAGCCTCAAAATATGTAATGCCGTTAGTGGCCATAACTTGCTTAATTGCGGTTTGTCGCCTGTATTCAGGGAAATTTTTATAGGTAGCGGAATGGTCTCCATTACAATTTATACAAGTTTTAGGTAGGGTGGGTTCTTTGTTACAGTGTAGAGAGTCATGGGGAAGGGAGCAAATGGCACATCGTGGCGAACTCTTACAATTTTTACTTAAAGACCAAATCTACAACAGTTGTAGCATTGGGTCACGGGAAAGGTGTAGATTTCGACAGCACGGGAGCAATAGAAAATTGTTACATAATTTGGAAGGATTGTGCCTTCAAATGTTACTAGGATTGTAGACGATGGTTTGTATGTAGAAGATGTGTTTTCTTCAGTAGGTGGTACTCTCCTTGAAAGTCTATGGACTTTTAAGGTTTTGATACCTTTGTTGTTTTTTAAGTTGTCAAGGAGAGTCTGTTCGTCAATGTCAATGTCTATATCCTTGATAATCCCTACCCGAGTTACACAGTGGGTAGGCACATAAGCCTTTAGATTTTCTTTTATAAGAACAGGATGTTCAAGGAAAGTATTAGCGGCAGACCAGGAGTTGAATTGGACGCAAATCCTGTTGCGGCCCAAATTATCAACCTTGATTATATTTGATATGTTATTATTAAATAAAATACGCCCAACTGCCAAAGGATGTAATCGACCTATTTTTTGATTATTCGATTCAATGAATACTTTAAAAGGGCCGAAAGTATTTTTATTGTATTTATAGACAGGTTTTTGTTTTATATTAGGGGTGGAGATAAGAGGTTGAGGATTGGTGGTTGGAGTATTAGGGGGTAATGGTGGGTGATCCTGATTTGTCACGTTTATAGGTTTAGCTTGATTTTCCAGACCCATCCGAGAAAGGTCTGGAGGGATATCATCCTCACTCAGCTCCTGCAAGCTGATAACTTATTTGTAAACGTTTTAAGTAAAATAAAATTTTTAAATTTTATAAAATTATATTATAACTGAGCAACTATGTATATGTACAAAATATCCGACTCACCAGCAATTGTAAACGTATCACAGCACAAAACAAATTATTATTATTATTATTATTTTTATTTATTTATTTATTTTTTTTTTTTTTCTAATGTAATAAATTGTCTTTATCTAGATGTAGATTTTTAGCCACTCCAATGAGCAAATTTAAAATTATCCAAATTGATTTGAAATATGTGAATCCGATGGTAGCGCTCACTTAAATATTATTTACAGGTTATCAGTAGTACCCTTTCACCGTAGGTGTTAATTGGGGTTGAATTTGTCACGAAAAGTTTATATTCTGATTTTGTTTGATTTGTAAACATTTTAGCATTAAAACTCATTTCCACCCCTGTATTCACGAGAAATTCTACGTTAGAATTTTTCTCGTATTTGAATACGCGGCGTGATGTAGATCCTTGACCCGCCGTGTATAACAACAGATCTTTTATTTTCCCGAATTAATTGTGCTGTTAGTTTTGTCTAGTGAATTTGTAAAATGCATTTATAATAAATGAAATAATTTGAATTATTTAATATTTTTATTATTTACTCTATGGTTGGTGCGATGGCTACTAATTGCTTTTACTTTGGTAAATTAATTTGTTTGATTATTCAAAAAATCATAGATGTCTCTCTTACTGTAATAAAGCGCGAAATACGAAAAGAATGTAACATAATTTTTTTTCAATCGTGGTCTTATCTGATACGAAGAGTTAATTTTATTGATTATTGGAAATAATATAATAATAAATAGGATTTATTGATAAATGAAAATTTTTTTTTTTTTTCAAAATTTAAGTTGAGTAACAATGAAGATAACAAATAAATCGTTGTTAATATTGGCAAATTAAATAAAAAATTTTAGATCCAAATATGTACCTTGAACCCACCGTATAACTTTTTTTTTAAATTCAAAGTGAAAACTATTGAATCAGAATAATATTGTTGACAACGACAATAACCTATGAATAACTGGGACCCTATAAACTGAACTGTCAACTGTATGTAACATGTAATATATCAAAGAGTCTTGAAAGGGCAGCATGATGAAAATTCTAGTTTTGGTGGGAATGTTTAAACAGGAAAAATTACCGCAAAATTAAGTTGCGCACTTTGGATTATCGTACAATTCCGTCACATAACGACACCTCTATGTTTGATCGTACCAAGTGCTAAATTATATGATGTGTACGATAATTATGGTACGAATACTAACGTTGGTTGTATATGTAATATGTGTCGCCTGCATGAAGTTTACCGACGTGTCGACCAATGAAATCGCGTTTAATAGTCGATGCTTTGGATGGTGGTGCCACCTGAACTAATATTTTTGAGTTATTTTGATTATAAAGGTCAGATGCCACTACAATGTCAAATGAACGTTTACCTCCTTCGCCCTTTATTGACTTCTAACCAAATTTTTGAGTATTAATTTTATTTAATTGAGCTCTATCCAAATTTGGATAAATTACACAATAATATTTTTCGATCACCTATATTATAAATCGTGTCCATTTTGTTATAACGTTCAATCTCAAAATATTTAATCTCATATTTAAAATGGCAGTAATTGAACACAAAATAGCAAATCTAATAGCTGCTTACGACTTTTTGTAATGAGTATATTTTACCTATCCGACATCTGACGACTCCTTACGACATCTAAACATCATATCTAATGCGCATGCTTACATCTACCGAATAAGCTAGGCAACTATGCATAACGGCCTTTAGACATCCGTACGAAATGTCTATGCATTGCTTGCTAAGTGGTATCTCCACTTTTATGCATCTATAGAATAACTATTTTTTAAATTATTTTTGTGTCAATAATGTATGTGTTATAAGTCTAATTTTTTGTTCGAATTCCCGTTAACATAACAAGAAAGTCAGTAGAGTACAGGTCTAGTACGTGGGCAGTGAAATAATTTTAAAAAAAATATATGATACGCTAGTGTTTAAAAATTAAAATAAATGTAAATTAAATTCATTATTTATTATATATTTAAAATACATTATTCATCATTATCATCATCTTCATCATTATAATATTGATCACGATCACTACCAAAAATAATATCATCATCATCATCCGTATTATCAGATATATCATAATCACAATCTTTTTCTCTAGCTTTAAACTGAGCATAACGTTTGCCATACTTTAATGCAACGTCATGATCATAATATTCATCATCATCATCCGTTGAAGATAATTCATGCACATCATCATTGCGATTATTACTAATATTAAATTTAGTTTTCATTATATTATTTAAAAATTCTACATCATCATCACTGTTATTTTGATTATCACCATTCATGTTATCAAATTCTTCATCATCTGGATAATCATTACGCCAATTATTTTCATCATTTGAATCAGTATCATCGGACATTATCAATTCATCATCATCTTCATTATTACGATATTTGTCATCGTTAAATATTAGATCATCCAATGGTTCAATACTGAAATAATAGATGTAGTTTATAATATACATAAAAATGACCTGCAAGTAACAAACAAAGTGGCTTTAAATTAACGTAGTGTAAACTTATACCAGGCTATTAACAGCAACAGCGGAGAAAAATCTTAGCAGTTAGTGGAATTAAAACTGTTCAACTTTACCAGAGCTGTTAACTTAACCAGCGCCGTTGATAATAATATGGCCATATCATGTGACCTTTCAGCTATTACTATCTGAGTGTGAACCCACTCATAACTTAACCAAGTAGTAATAGCTAAGAAATATATTAGTAGTAATACCGTCAATATATTCATTGATATTATAATTTTTAAAGTTTTATGTTAGATAGATCAATTTTTTAAGCTGTACTATAACCGAAACCGTATTATTTTGTTTTGAAAAACATCATGAATTCTCGGGTTAAAAAATTAAGAAAAATTTACAGTGAATTCATTGGTGCCAAATCTTCAGGATTATATTCTATACGCTAAACAATAAAATTTTTTAGAACGGCAACGAATAACCCGAAAATCTTACATTTTATCAAAAAATGACTATATATTTTTGCATTTCTCTGTATACAATATTAAACGAATTATTATAGCGCATTATAGACGCCGAAAGTATATAAAGGTACAAAAGTACTTGTCCAGGGACAACTTCTCCTATTTTTAATTATTCCCAAAAAACGTCAAGGACATTTTAACATTTTTAATGCCTATTTTAGATTGACACATATAAGATTCAAGAGATTTAAACTATTCTTTTTGAACATCTCCTTAGGGTGTGAAGAACAGGAATATATATAACGAATACACTAACGAATTATTGTATTCAAATGCTTCGAAGAAATGAATAAAACTGTCAGTCATGAACTTGAACGAAGCAGAAGGACACTCTAATTTCAAACTCTCCTCTTGCATCAATATACTTGCTGCACATTGTTCCTTAAAATTTTATTACGCTTTGTTATTATTTTATTACGATATCTAGATTATCTTTTTGATTCAACGAATTCTATTCATGTTAATTAACAAGACTGCAAACCTAATGTAGTAAATAGAATGTATAGATAAATTTGTTAATAATAAAATGTGTTACGAAAACGATTTTTATTTAGCTCTATCTGGTTTTTGTAACATCCTTGTTATTGTTTTATATTATTATTAAATTACTATATTATATTTTTACTTACCTATGTAATAAATCAAATGAAAAATTAGTATCGTTAAATTGTTGATTATTTGTGGTGTAATATATATCATAAACGTATTCATTATTATTTTGTTCTTGTTTTAATGTAGATAGTTCAGCTTCAACGTCTACTATCACTGCTGATAATGAAGGTACACTTTCATTAAATGTTTTTATTAATTCATTATCAATATCATCAAAGCCATTTAATGCACGATAGCAATTTACTATTTTTAAACGATTCTGTTTTGATAAATCTTTTTGTTCATGTTTTATTTTATCAATGACTTTATTTAATTTTTCTTCTTTATTTCGTTGATATTTTAGATTTACTTTTTTATTTTCTTTCAAATATTTCAATGGGCTTTCCTATTAATTACAGTAGACTCAAATTTTCAAGTGGATATACTCCTCGATTACGATATCCGTGGCGCCTCGATTTTTTAGTGGATTTTGGTAAAACAAGCTAAAATAAAACGAAAATGAAGAATACTAATTTTGTTCTATTTTTCGAGTTATCCATGGGTAGTTTAATCACAGGTTGAACGTAGGGGCCAAAAATCAACCCGACCCGTGCAAACTACACCCAACAAATCCATGGATTAATAACAGTCGAAAATGGCGTACATGTATTTTTAATAATTGTATTAAATATATAAATGTTGATTTTTTTTTGAACGAATTAAATTTCGGTTATGTGTGCTCGAATTGTGTTTAAATTATGGTCATTTAACAAAAAAATTAATAATTAAATCATGTAAAATGTTTTAAATTGTGGTATTTATGAGACATAAACGCGAAAATTGGTATTCTTCATTTTCGTCTTATTTTAGCTTGTTTTATCATAATTAATCGTCAAATCGAGGCGCCACGGATATCGCAATCTCCTCCAATTAATTTTAAAATATCAGAAAAAAGAAAGGTACTTACTTCTTTATCCAAAGTACCAACAAATTTAAATAATGTAGAATCAGTTTTAGTAGAATTAACATCATCTGTACTTATATCTTGTAAAATATTGTCACATTTAAAACGTTTACAATTTAATATTAATGTATCTAATGGATTCTCTTCAATACGTCGTTTGATTCGTATTATAGCTGTTGTTGGTGAAGTCATTTTATTTGTATAAAAAATATTAAATAATAAAATTATTAAAATTGCAACACTTTCTAGAAATGCCGTTCTTTAAGACAAACGAAAAACGTTTAAAACGTAGTTGCACATAACCTATAAACAAATAAACGTCAAATATGTTACATTCAATTATGGAGGGTAGAAGCTAAGGATATCTTAAGTTCATCTGAAAGGCAAGGGAAGGATTCATTGCTCGAAAGCATTAACAAAATGATGGAAAGTTCTCAACCATTAGATGAAAGCTCCTCTATCGACGAGGAGTATAATTATAACGAAGCCGTAACTAGTGATTTGGTCCAGTCGTACATAGCGGGTTATATAGTTCGTAAATTTAGAAAAATTATAAAATGTGAAATTTGTTTAGAAACTATGGAGATGCATGCAGAAATTCGTAAACAACAACGGAATGACGTTAGCGATAAAATGGACTTATATGGTGGACTACGTTTTTCAAGTAATCAATTATTTGATTTGACGAACTATATATTAGAAAAATTAGAAAATTATTAGAAAAATTAAATCAATTAAAAAAATACGTGTTAAGGGCTGTCAGTAAAAACTTAACTAATGTTGAAACAATCAGCGAAATAACCATAGAACTCAGAAAAAAAACCGATTGTAAAATTGGGTGCTTTCAACATGAAAATAGTTTAACTACAAAAGTTATAATATGTATATTGTTATGCGAGCCCATCGAAAAAATGCGCAATTATTATCATACACTCAAGATTTACAATTTTTTTTAAATTTTTAATAATTAATTTTTTATTGAAATTTAATTTGTTTAATATTATATTATTTATATTGTTTGACATATTCTTATTAACAGAATTAATTTTTTTATAGTGAATAACAATTGATACATTAATTGATTAAAAGTTTCTAGGATTCTTTCTTCTTATTGACTTATTCATACATTTTTTGATTTTAATATTCACTAAGTAGACCTTAAAAAATGATACACAAAAAATCATCATATGTTTTTTATACTTTATGAGAAGCGCGCCATAACTTAGTGGAAGTTTTTCTTTCATTGTTTATTTCTCTATCCTACTCTAATGATATTTGACGCTTTCTTTAAAATTTATCCTGATGCTAATATGATGCCACCCTAATTTAATGCATTTTGACGGTCACTTTTTAATGTACACGGATGCTTCTCCTTACCTCTACCCTCCATACATTCAATGGTCATTGGGTATGTTCAATGACGTCTATATAGAGACCAATGAGTAGTTCCATTTTCTCATGCCTTAAAATCAAACAGTGGAATTCGCAATTAATTATACTTGTTTTATATGTTGATATATTTTCTGTATATATATTTTCTTCTGATTACCAACTGAGCTTATTTTTATTTAAAGTATATTAAAGAATGAATAACGCATTTTAATGAATGCAATAAAAATAATTTCATTTAAGGTAAAAAATTGATTTAGAAAGTATCATTTATTGCGTGTTTTTGCCAAAAGTAGCATAATACTGGATAAAATTCAATAATACAATGTCTTTTATTAAACGCATATAAACGAAGAACATATTTTTAATTATTACTATTCATTTTATAATAATTAACCGTCCAAATAAATCTAAAACTTTCACATTTACAAAATACGCTTAAATTCAGGGGAAAATTTTATGTACAATGTACAATATTCTACCTATTATCTTACGCAAATTATACGATCATGTTTATTATGATACAAATTTTGAAAATTTAATTTTATCCTATCATGATGTACAATAGCTTGGTATCAAACTACTTATAGATTTGTGGGGTGTAGTTTGCACGGCTCGGATTGGTTTTTGGTCCCTACATTCAACGTGTGATAAACTACCCATTGATTTGTTGGGTATAGTTTGCACGGGTTAATATAATTCCATAAATCAAATCAAAAAGTAAATTTTTTTCGAAATTTTATTTACCATTTTAGACAATTTTGGCTATCTTTATTAGTAACCAGCTAGTAATTTTTGTAATCTTTATTAGTAATCATCTAGTAATTTTTGTAATCTTTATTAGTAATCAGCTAGTAATCAAATTGATGTATATATGAGTATTCCTGCGTGCCGCTGACAGTTGTAAAAGAGGAATAATAATACCGAATTTATAATAAACATATAAGGTGAAAATTAATTAGTTTTTGCAAACTTTAAAAATATAAAATTGTATATACATATGTTTTACATATAATTTTTTTTACAATGTTTAAAATATTTAAATTTTTTGTGTTAGCATAAATGTCAAACTGACAATTCTTTGAGAGGAGTTGTTATAATGGAAGAAACGTAGTAACCCTTGGAACCTATGTATATTGAAATGAAAATTCTAATGCAACTTCCATCAAGGTTGCGTTAAACGTTACTATTGAGGGGTAAAATTGAATGTTTTTTTTCTGAGTTCAGCTACTACAGCCATATAGCCTTTAACCAAAGGGGATTATTATATCTATACAGAATTTGTACAGAACAGTACACAGTAGTGCTACGTGGTCACCCATTCAAATACTGACTATGACTTGATGTTGCTTAACTTTATTGATTAGTCAAGGTCTGTAATTTCTTTACGTCAGTCCGGGGTCTTATTTGTATTTGACCTGCACGAGCATGTTCCTAATCCTAGTGTCATCTTACAGTATCAAATCTTTATAATACCGCATTGAAAAATAGTACTAAGTTCACGCAATTGATGAATGCATGTCTATTTTGAAGTGCAACCTCAAATGCAACATCCAACAAGGTTGCAATATACGTTTAACGCTACCATGGAGGGGGTATTCTTCCTATTTTAATTTCCACATTATGAAGTTTCACTTCTTCTGCGCGGAGGGACTCCACGCACTATTTTCTTTTTTATATACTAGTGTTCAACTTATGACGAAACGTGAATAGTAACTTTGGTGATTTTTATTTTAAAATTCTAGTGATTCTCGGAGTACCATATTTTGTTAAAGCATTGCTTAAGAAGATGTGAAAATTATATTTTACAACCGTGGTATCTCCAAAATAATTGTGGACTTCATGTTATTGAGGAGTCTATGTCAAACTCAACTTCATATTTAATAGATTCACATTATATGCCGTCTTACATTATATATTGTATATAATATACTGTCTTGACATACCAGCAACTGTACTGGTTCATGGAATTTGTAATTCAAACATCAAAGAAACCGACAACAAAAGACCGTTCTGATTTGGGTACAAATTCTGTGTTATTAGTCTATTAGTGGAACCGTCTATTACTCTTTGTATTAAACCTTAGATCTCTATCTCTCGTTGGAATATAAATTAAAAGAAAAAAAATTTAAGTAATAATTGTTATTTAATACAATACAAAATTATAATGGACGATTGGAAAATTAAAAATGAAACATTGGATGTTTTTAATAGCGAACAAGATAACAGCAATATGCAAAATGATAGTCAAGTACATTTTTATTATTCAGAAAAATATGAAAATATTAAAATTGAAAAAGGATTAAGCACAACATTAATTATTAAAGATGAAATATTCGATGAAAATATTATAATGGAAGATTCGTGTATTGAAAACGAAATACTAGAAGATTATGGTAATGGTGAAATACTAAACAAGAGAAATATGAAAATTGCGGATATTCAAGAAAATCAAAAACATATTTATTCAGATAAAATTAAAATTGATAAAGAATTAAACACAGATTTCATAATTAAAGATAGAATATTTGATGAAACTGTTTTTAAATCACAGAAGATTTACACTGAGGTAAAATCATTTTTATGTGATATTTGTAATAAAACATTTAAATATAAAAGTGTTTTAGCTCAACATCAAATAATTCATAGTGTAGAAAAACCATTTTCTTGTGATATTTGTATTAAAACATTTAATAATAAAAGTCATTTAGTTCAACATCAACGAATTCACAGTGGAGATAAACCATTCTCTTGTGATATTTGTAATAAACCATTTAATAATAAAAGTAATTTAGTTCAACATCAACGAATTCATAGTGGAGAAAAACCATTTTCTTGTGATATTTGTAATAAAACATTTAATAGTAAAAGTAATTTAGTTAAACATATACAAATTCATATTGGAAATAAATCATTTTTATGTGATATTTGTAATAAAACATTTAACTATAAAGGTGTTTTAGTTCAACATAAACGATTACATAGTGGAGAAAAACCATTTTCATGTGATATTTGTAATAAAACATTTACCCAACAAAGTGCTTTAGTTCAACATCAAAGGATTCATAGTAGAGTAAAACAAAAATTTTCATGTAATATTTGTAATAAAACATTTGGATATTCGAACAACTTAATTCGACATAAACGAATTCATATTAGTAAAGTTGTTTGAAACGGTGGTTCGTAATCCAATATAATTTTTTGATGGTATAAAATAATTCTTATTAAAATAAATATTGTAAAGCTATGTTATTTAATATTTATCATATATTATTTGCATTCTATATTATTTAAAATTTCGTGGGAGTGCTTGGAATGCTTTTATCTTAAGTTTGATGATTTGAAGAGACTACTGAAAAGTGGGTGTGTGAATATTGTAAATATGTTAATAATTGTTGACATTTTTGATTATTATAAAATATGTTTGTGATATTATAGTAAAGTCTTGTCAATTATTTTGGTTCCATTATTGTTATGCCAGTATATTGAAATAAAAAGTATTAATAAAGTTTCATAGTTATTCAAAGTTATTTAACGTATTTTTCACGTAATTTATACATTTGCTTAATAAAGGTGGTGGATTTATAAAATAGTTAATATTGTTTTAATTACAAAACATCTAAAACATAATATTAGTCAATGAATTATTTTTTTTATTTTTCTGATTATCGAACGAATAGCAACATCCCGATATTCGGACGAAATCGGGACCATAACTTATTGTCTCTAGTCATCATCGTGGAAAATGCAAATGTTGCTATAAGTATTTCCATTTAATTTTTTTAATATGTATGAAAAAAATATTGTAAATGAACAAATGTTTATTTTTTAAATAAATTTTTTTGGTAAATCTTTCCGTTGTTAATATTTACATAATAAGGTGGAGCATGAAATTATCTTTTATATAATAATTGGCTTACGAAGTTTCTAATAGTTCTGAATGTCAAATTTCTGTTAATGCATAATTTTTTCCAAAGTTAAGAAACTTTAAGTAATTGGTTTGAAATTTAATTTTTTACATAATTACGTTTTATTTTTTTTACATAATTACGTTTAAGCATTTTTATGGTTTAATATGTTAGTTTGGCACCTAAATATGATAAAATCACAAAGTGTGTAATTGATTAGACAAAAAACATAAAGAAGTGAACATAACTTTACGTTTTTGAGTTATCTTGATTATCTATGCCAAAATTTTTTTAGTGCTGTGGTGACCTTGGTCAACCCAGATTTAGCATTTTAAATAATTTAATATTTAATGCTATTTGGCAACTCTGGTACAAACATATTATAATATAGAATCCCTCGACGAAGAACACGTACCACATTTTTGGTCACTATATTATTTGTGACTGAACATATTAGTGAAACTGATTACTAAAACACGTACAACATACTAGTGAAACTGAACAACAACAAATTTGTAACATTTTGGTTACATATTGATCCGGCTTAAAAACACGTGCTCGTAAATCATTCTATTTTATTACAAATCTGTAACAAAATTAAATCAAATACATTTTTAAACACAATGTCTATTGAAATAGCGCGAGTTTCAATCAAAATTTCATTGTTTTGGGAAAAAAACGGGTTTTGGTTCACACAACTCGAGTCACAATTTGTTACCTGCGAAATTATCAACGAAACAACAAAATTTCATTACGTCTTGCTGCAATGGAAAATGATATTCTCGAACAAGTCAGTGACTTCATCACAAATCCACCAGCGGAAAATCAATTCACCTAACTGAAGGACACACTTAATTCACGCTTCAGCGATTCTGGGGAGCTTAAAATCAAAATTCTTCTCAACGAACTGAAACTTGGTGACAAAAACCCATCAAATCTACTTCATGAAATGAAAAATTTGGTCAGCGGTCAAATTATCTTGATTACATTCTCATAAATTTTTCAAAAATTCGTTGATTTCCGAATATCAATTAAGATCGACAAGTGTATTTTCGGAGTAACTAAAGTTTCTTTCTTGGAATATACGATTAACAATAAAGGAATTCTTCCACTCCCTAATCGAGTTAAAAATTTTCCTCCACCTAAAACCGTCGCCGATTTAAAATACACATTCACCATCACTTATAGTGCCTTCAATATTTGCTAACGTTACAAACTTCAGAAATTAATATACTATGACATATTATTTTATATATTATCGAGAATAAACATTTTTAAAAAATCATCAAACATTTATCGAGGAGAAATAAAAATGTTTATATGTTAAAACTAAGATTAGAACATTTTTATTTTCGTGACGAAACTCCCCCTCCTTCCCATATCAAGTGTTTATTGGTTTATGATTTTAAAATATTTTTCTTCTTTAATTTTTTCCTTTGGTGGATATTTGGCGAAATATAAATTTCCAAAGTATTTTCTTATATATTTTCAGCTGCCTCTTAAGAGTGTGATATTTTGTCGCAAACATAGGTACGATGTTGAATTCAAGCACTTTTTATTTTTAAAATTTATCATTTTTATATCCGTCATATATAACAAAGAAATATTTGGGCTCCCTAATATATGCTATATTAAAGTTTACAACTAATATTTTAATCGCACTAAAAAATTTTTAAAATATCTATCTACCTTCATAAAATTACGTCAAATATTCACCGGAAAATAATTTGCATCTTAGCCTTTTGTTAGATTTTTAGTGATAAGCTTTTACCATGTTCATTACGAAGCGTTTCGATAAAATAAAAAAAATTTTATGCACACTCTCAGTCTTTCTCAAAATTAATACTTAAGTATTTACGTTAAGATAGAATAACTTGTTATTTGTAGACGCCATACTTATCTTAAATTATTGTGAACTGTATTTAAATTTTTCAAAAAACGAATATGGCCGCCCATCTTTCATGCTAAAATCCACCAAAAATTTAGGTTATAGACTGTGCCAAAGAAATAAACATATTTAGTATAAAACATATATAAATATACATATACTCGAAAAACATGATCATCCTTTTAGAGTAAAATTATATGCTGTACAACGCATTATAATTCAAATTGTGATGGTTAATGGAAAATCTGATGGTCAACTCACAACATCGGACATTCCTATAAGAAATCTTTATTAGAAAATCTGATGTTACTTTAGACAAAAATTTTCAGCAAGCGCATATCATCGGATATTTATAACGAACCACAATGAACCAATGAGCTTCCAAATATTTTAAATTTATAATTACTTTTTTTAACTAACAGATGGCCTACATAAGACAACAACGTAAGACAAATTTTAATATAAAAATCAACCATTTAATATAATTTATAAACAACAATTGTGATATAGTTATTACTTCCATACGCTCTACGAGGCACTGTCAATCATATCACGATGATTTCTATGTCAAAAACTCTAACCGGCATCTTTAATAATGGAGATCTGTTTTCGTCAAACTTGAAGCATTATAGAAGGACTTCGTGCTGCACAATTATTTAAAAATAAAAATATCAGGCGTATAATTATAATACAATATTAATTAAATAAATAAGTATTTTAATGATTTGTCGTTAATAGCAAACAATAAAAAATAACTCAACTTACGTGTGTAATAACTTCGTTTTAATTAGTTAACTAGTTTTCAAAACCTCTATAACTTTGATGTTACACGTGCAATCAATCACAAACATGAGATAATATTAGCAATGTTTAGGAAAAAAATATTGTTTAATTTAATAAGAAACATTTATTTTTTAATTTTTATTCATAAAATAATTTAAGAATTGTATATAAATGTTATATTAAAATTTTCGATTTGAAAATTATCGCTAAATTGTCACCAGTTATTCTGCTGCTCCAAGTGGCTAATTGGCAAAACGGAATTCCATTGTAAATTGTTAATCATATTTAGTAAAATTTTTCTACGATTGGCTGAGTATAGAGAATACTAATAAAATAATTAGTTTTAAAAAAATGATTTAATAAATAACTCTTTAACAAACCGTTTTTAAAATATTACCATTAAAAAAAACTTGTTTAAATTTTGAAATTGAAATTTTAAATGACAATAATTTGAGGAATATCGTTGGTGTTTTTTTTTACATAAATTTTACCTATATAAAAAGTTAGAATATTAACCATGAATTAAAATAATGTGTAAGACAAGGACAGTATAAATTCTGAAAAACAGAAAAGAACATGTATGCAAGGTGACGCAGTTAATTCGCTAGTCTATATAGGTAGATATTTTATGGTAATATTTATGATTTCTATGAATTTATGAATAGTAATAAAAAATGAAAATATCAAGACAGAAGAAAATTAGTAAAATTTTAAATTTTTATATAAACAATTTCGGCTTTCATAGTCCATTTCAAGTACTTATTGATGGAACATATTGTTATGCAGCTTTAAAGGTAAAATAATATGTAAAAATTTTATACTTAACCTACTTTTGTGTTATATATTTTTTCAGAATCAACATAATATACAAGAAGTTTTACCTAAATATTTTCAATCTGAATTAAAATTATTAACAACACCATGTGTTGTTATTGAAACTGAAAAGTTAGGATCGAAAGTAATTGGTGCTGCAATTATATTAAAACAATTTGCAGTTCACAAATGTATACATGGAGCAAATCATGTAACTGGTTCTAAATGTATTAAATCAATGATTAAAGAAATTAATAAAAATCGCTACGTAATTGCAACTCAAGATCGTGATCTTCAAGATTATATACGTAATGAAGCAATTGGTGTTCCATTGCTATACTTACATCAAAAAACACCTGTACTCGAAAATCCATCAAATAGAACCATAGAATATACAAAAATTAATAAAATACAAAGATTTCAACTTAATACAAATGAAATGAATTTATTAACTCAATTGAATGTAAAAAATGGTATTCAACAAGAGGAAAATAGTAAAAGTAATCGTAGAAAAAGAAAGAAAGGGGGTCCAAATCCATTATCATGTAAAAAGAAAAAGAAATTAACGGATGATAAGACAGTTATTAAGAATAATAATGATAATAAAATAAAGAAAAATAGAAAACGTAAACGTATTCGAATTCCAGAACATGTTAAACAGGAATTTTTTCAATCGAAATAAATTATACTAAATTAAATTTGTTTATTTATTCGCCTTTATTTGGGAATCATCAGATTCTGATTTAATACTAATATTTTGTGGAGGAATTTCATTAATATAGTAAATACAAGCTGCTGTATGTTTATGAACTCTGGAGTCTAATTTGTTTGAGCCGAAAATTTATTTTAAAATTCCATGATAACTCCAGCCTTCCAATAAATTTATCATATTTTCCTATGATATGAAAATTTTAAATGTATCCATATATTTGAAGATTTTATGTACTTTTTCAAAATTGAATATGAACATATTCTTTACTCATCACAGCTATAAGAAAAAAGATGGTTTAACTCAATCGCCACTACCTTTGTAATAAACAGTATTTATACCTACTGTTGAAGCTCGAGAACTACTCTTAATGAGAACCGAGTATCTACAAAGCTTTGCTAAACTTTTTTATAGTCTATGAAAGTTTTGATAACTTTAAAGTCGATATTTTAAGAGTATATAACTAGAAGGTATTTGTTTTAAGCTCTCAAATGCTTTTTTTTACTTCTGAACTGTTAAGGCATCTAGAATTTGAGAATCAAACTATTATTATATTAATTTTCGGTGGATTAGATTAAATAATTATATGAAAAAAAATTTAGAAAACGAAGTAAATTAAATTAAAAACTTTTAAAAGAACATCTATATTAACAACACTCATTTTGTGCATAAATGTGAGTTTTTTCCAAAATTAATATTTATATAAAAATAAAAAATTTTAAATTTACAATGTTGGTTTAAGAAAATCTCTTCGACAAGCCCTCTGTTTTTATATTACATTTAGATAATTATTTTTTATAACTTAAAAAATTTAGGCGTGTTATGTGCGAAAAATTATTAATTTTTTTTTTTCTGATCCTTTTGTATGCACACAGACTGCAATGTGTTAAGCTTTTTTAATTTGCAATAGAGATATTTATCTAAAATTTAGATTCTTCATCAAAGTCGGATTTACCTTTCGACAAAGTCAACTTTTTTTTTTTAATTTTTTTTGTTGGTACTTATTGGTTAATTTTTATTTTAAAATATTTTATTTTGCAAATGTGTTTACTGATAAATCAAAATTTTGGATCTATAGAGAAATTTCAAATGCCTAGTATGATGTACTGTGTGGAATACGTCGTGTTTCCTGATTTTTAATGAATGGCCCATTTATGAATTCTCGATGCTATTAAATAATAAAAACAGATATATTTAAATAAAATTTTATTAAAAAAAAATATAAATCACAAAATAATAATTACATCTATCCTCGTTTGTATCATAATTTATAGTTTAAAATAAAAAGCTGTTTGCGAAAACTTTACTCTGGGTAAAAGCAGTAATCAAGAAATATGGAATGTTTTAGGATTATTATTTTATAATTAATAGTATCCAATTCACGTCTAATTTCTACACTGAATAATTAAACCGTATGACATATTTATGAGACGAGACCCATACACAATTTTTTAGTAAAAAATAAAGCAAGAAAAAACGCTATTAGGTATGAAGTTAAACATATAAACTGGCAAGATTAAATACTTATAAAACTTTAATAAAAATTTTGAAAGTAATACTCTCTCTTGAGAAATGAATGCCTTGATTTTTCCAGATTTTCCAGACACTGATTTGATGTTTTCCAGACCTTACGAACAAAGAACAAAAAAACTGATTAGTGATTTTGGAAGGGAAAATCCCGATTTTTAGCTTTGTTCTCTTGCAAAACCTAAAGTATCAAAAAATTGATTGAATTATTTAATGGCTGCCGTGAAAATATCCTTATCAATATAAAAAACAAGTGAAGAAAATAACTAACAAAGTTAATTGTTTAGATACTCTACATATGATAAATATCATTGTTTGGATTTTTTTTATTAGCATTCATAAAAACTATAAACACCCAGTCTTTATAGTTATATATGTATACCTGTATAATAATATGTATTGTAATTACCTATATGTGTTAATTAGCTAAATTTGAGTTAAAATTGTTGCGAATTTTAACATCTTACGAAAAAATGTTATGACAAAAAGTTTTTTGTTTCAAAAAAATAAACATTTTTTGTATTTGAATTTTTCCTCTATATTTTATAGTTGGGTCGAGGATCCATTGAACCAAATCGACCAATTTTGTTCATTCACAAACTTAAACTCACTTTTTATGTTTAGAATACATCTTAAAAATTTCAGTTCCCAATCTTTTTTTTATTTTTGAGTTATCGAGATGACGGACGGACGGGAAGCCGGAAATGGACTAATTAGGTGTTTCTCAATAACACCAATAGCAAAATTTTGTTTGTGCGGTCAATATTTTCTAGCGTTACAAACGTTTGATACGTCTACATCACGAATAGCGGACTGATAAAATAGATAGAGCTGTGTATTGACGTCACCATTCTGATAGAACCGGCATGTTAACCACCGTTTTCAAGAAGGAGATGGAAAATCATAACCGGTAGCTTATAACATTTTCATTTTTGAGTCAATTTTAATTTAATTTTCGAATTTGGTTATTGTAATTGAGTCTAGTTTTATATTTTGATGTGAGATAGAGCAAATTCAATATCAGCCATCTACCTATTTGGAAGCTTTATTTCAATTTTACAATTTTTTTTTTTACTTATTTTATCAATAACTGCACAGAAAATTCAAAGGTGGTTTCGGAGTCCTGAATAAAATTTCAGGTTTAGGTTTATAAGAAAACATAGTTTTAATCCTTAACATTAATTTAAGAAAAATGTAAAAAAAAAAATACGGTTATTCATTAACATTAATTGAGCAGGTAATATTTTGTTGAGAAAATTGTATATAATATTTAAAAATCCAGTAAATTAAAAAAATTTCCTGGCTTTTACTAAAATTTCCTAAATTCACAGAGTATTCCATAATTTTTTACATTAAATTAAAATCCCCTGACTTTCCCAGATCAGCAATTGCGTTATTAGACACGAAAGGGATATTTATAAATTGGAATTTAATCAGGAAATATCTCTACAAATTATTTTCTTTCTCTATTAACGAAAAAATATTATTTATGAGCGAATATATGCTATAAAGTGATTAAAATATATTCATACAATTATAACATTTATACTAACATATCTCGAAAGAGATTTTGAAGAATAAACAAGTGAAGATAACAATCTAAGTATCTAAACAATCAACTCTGGTTGATTGTTTAGATACTCGACATATGATTGAATTTCATTGCATGGACAACTTTTAAAATACTATAAATATCCAGTCTATACAATTATATATATATGTATGCATGTACAATAACATGTATTGTTATTACCTATAAATGATTATAAGCCAAATTTTTTTGTATTTGACTTGTATTAATTTTTCTTCTATCTTTTATAGTTTATGAGTTCGGTCAAGGATCCAATAAATCGATTTTACTCATTCACGAATTGAAACTCACTGTTTATGTTTAGAATATATCACCAAAATTTCAGCTCGTTATCTCTTTTTGTTTTTGAATTATCGTGATGTCGGCGGACAGTCGGAAATGGACTACTTACGTGCTTCTATGAATACATATACCAAAATTTTGTTTGGGCGGTTAATATTAGATAGTGTTACAAACTTTAGACTAAAATTAATATACTCTAACATATTATGTATGTCAAGTATAAAAAGTAAAGGTTAAAGTATATACACAGAACTTTTTTAATGAACCAAATTATAAAACGAAAAATATTTAAAATTTTAGGCATATTTATACTTGTATTAATGAACGACGTAATAAGTACTCAAGACACAAAAATATTTAGAATATAAATAATATTTAATGATATCTATAAGTGGCAGCAGCTGGTGGCATAGGTGGTGGTGCTCCTAAACACTGTACGTGACATGCACGGCACATTAAACGATCGCCTAATGGATAGCATCGTTTATCTGGTTCATCTGTTAATTGCATACCACATCCCTCACACATATAACAATCCACGTGAAAATCTTTATCCATTGATACGACTCGGACCTAAAAAGTATTTAATTTATAAAATATAACGTTATAAAGTACTATAAATATAGGGTCATTCCATGCCAAATCAACACAGTTTAAAAAGAAATTCTACCTCATCATTTCAGATTTTCTTTAACTTAAACTAGACTAAGAAAATTACCAATTTTTTAATTTTTATCTTACACCTTTTCCGAGATATGGCTATGTAAACTTCTCAAAAACTAGCAAAAGTGTAAAGGTATATTTTTTAAATTGCTCTGGAAGCTGCCCTTATTTATCTAGAGAGTTGGAAAATATGTCATTTTGTATCATTTTAAATGCTCTTTCATATGTAAACGGTGTTTTCTCAGAATTGAAATAGGTTATATCCAAATATGATTCGTATCTATACGAAAACGAAATTTATAATATGGTTTCTAGTTGGTTTAATATTCATTTTTATGTTAATTTAAATCTTTATATCAAGTCAACATATAAGATAAAGTGTAGTTTGAATGGAATGGAGAAATTTAGGACAACAGATTAATCAAACGCCACCAAGGACCCTTAAAAAAATTCCCAGAGATCCAAATACCTCATAAGTTTCTTTAAATTATGTTTTTTGTTAAGTGGGTTTTTCAGAAACGTATTATGCTTATTTTATATAATTTTCTGACTCTAGGATTATTAAATCATAAAATCGACAAATCAAATTTAAAACTCTTAAAATCGGTATCCAATCCAACCGAACTAGATGCATATGAAAGCCTCTACATTAAATAATACACCGTTAAATTTTAATAAACTTCAAATAGATAGGAAAAAAATACTTTTTTAAAGAATTATACAAGTTTTGTGGATCAAATTTCTTTACCGTTTCTTCTGTGCCTTCAACGGGTGTAATTCCTTTACCACAAGCTGCGCATTTCGGTGCAAACATACGATGATAGTCATTCACACAATAAATCTTATTGTCGACGTCAACAGTAAATGGCACACCATCCAAACATTCATTACAAATACAACATCGAAAACACCCTGGGTGATATGATTTGCCCATTGCTTGTAATATCTGTAATAAAATAAGCATGAATAGATAAGATTCAAATTTTTTAAAAATTTCGTATATTCACCATTTCCATTATAAGATGTCCACAAATAGCACATTTTTCAGCTGTCTGTTGAAAGCCTGAATACTAAAACATATACCATTAAATGAACTTTTTATAATTTTATTAAATATATAAAGCATTGAATATAAAACTTTTAAGATGGGAAGTATTTATAATCTACCTATTCCTTCGGAAGCTCCCTGGATATAATTTAAGTCTTTTGAACACAAGAATTAAATATTTAAGACTGTATCCCTTTGTGAAAAGATCATCCAGTCTTTAAAGGAAGGTTATCAACGACTGTACAATTACACTCTTAAATATAATATCTTTCATTTTTCTCGCACAAATAACTCAAAAAATATTTATTCAAATGTTATGAAATTTTATTTGCAAAATATTGACATGATACCTAGTGCTTATCGAAGTTTTTTTCTCGAAAAAACATTTCTGAATATAAAATCAAATTTTGATTTTTACATTGTAAATTTTTTTCGGGAAAAACTCTTTAATAAACACTAGGTTTTCATTTAAATATTGAGTATATCAAATTTTATCACATTTGGATACGTAATTGCAAGAAATGTATAAACAAATAACAATTTTCGGGCACAAATAACTCAAACATTCCTAATAAAGAAAATCAGATAAGCACGCACGATGTCTTTGGAAGGTTTTAGTAACGTTGTACCACTTAATACTAAACTCAAAAAAGTTGATTTATCCAAATATATAATAATTAATATAAAATTTCTTATTTTAGGTGCTATATGACCTTTAAAATGTAATTTTCAAATTGTTTGTTTTAAATAAATTTAAAACGAAGATTCAATTTTGAAACTCAATTGATCCGTGAAAGTGGCGTAATCAAACCCACCCAATCTCTAATGTAAGAATACCATCTTGATATATTTTTGGCAAGACATAGTTACTCTAATGATTTACTCGAAATTTGTAATTATAATCAGCGGCAGTAGTTTAGATTAAAAAATGATTTACAAAAAATTATGTTTCATTTATTTTTTAAATCTAAACACTCTTAATGGGTAGTTAGAATACATAATGTGTCCATACCCATTTTTCTTAGTTTATTTTCTAATTTAAAAAAACGTATAATATGAACATATTATTATCTTTAATAATTAACTCTATTTTTGGGTTGAAAGAAATGATGGTTCTTAGTCAAAATTACATACTGAGTTTTAAATTTCGTGACCAAACTAGCATACTTCCTTTTAAAAGGTTGACTCTTTATTAAAATATATTTATATTGTAATTTCTCAATCAAATCAGAGACAACAGAAATTTGTTTTTTATGTCGCAATACAAAAACTCGTTTTATTGATAATCTTATTCGTGATTTACTACGTAATTATTTTTTTTTTATGGCTATTACATAAATTCACAAATAGAATTTGTGAATACATTTATTAAAAATTTTTTGTATTGGTTTCTTAATATTTATTATACTTTTACTCTGTTTTCTATCTTTTGTTTTGAAGTAAAAATTTTAAATTTAATTACCAAATAATCCTCCTCACAATAAACACGTCCATGAACATTGTAAAATGCTTTTCCGCGTAAAGCTCGACCACACGAACAACATATAAAACAGTTAGTGTGATATAAATTACCCATTGCTTGACACGCTTGTCCTGCACCAGTGACTTTTTCACCACAAGTATGACACACACCTAATTAAAAACATTGAACGTATTATAAGATTCAAAACGTATTATAAGTTTCAAGTTTGAATCTTTTAATTATACCAAAGTATTCGCCTTCCTCCTCTTGTTTTTCCATTTCTTCTTCCAATTGTCGTGTAAGTTCTTCAATTTTGCGTTCAGCTTCTGTAGGTCCACGTGGTCTTGGTGGTGTAACATTATATGGTAATAAATTTGTTTTACTTATTGTTGAATTCGTAGGACTGCTTATGTTACGTGCATACTCTGGCGACGCTGCACCTGTAACGGGAATATAAATTAGTATTTTTATTTAAGTAGAAAATACGCATTCACGCACGATTTTGTAATGGTGTTGGTGATGAAGACGAGTGTTCTTTTGCTGATACAATTGGTGGTGGAACTGCTGGAGGTGAACCTGCAATTCCAGTACGCATTCCCTGTGAATAACTAGTGGTTGTTTGGAATGATGGTGATACACTTGTGGACAATAAACCACCATTACCGGTCATACACACATAATCTGAATTCGTTTCAGGATCATTTGTCGAATGTTGTTTTAATGATCCCACTATATTACTAGGTGTTGAAATATGTTGAAGCGATCCATAGGTTGATGCCGGTGATGATGGAGTTATACGTGATATTGATTGATTGTCTCGATGTTTTAATTCTTGTAAATTTTCATATACAGGAGGAGAATCAAGCATATCTTTATTTAAATGCTTGACTCCTGGAGGAACCTATAAAAATACTTCAAATTAGCTTTTAAAACCATTAGAAAAACCAAGTCTTCTCATCCCTGTATATTGTGAAAAAAAGACATCTGTGTCTGATGTTTAGTTTTTAATATGAAAGCCGTAATATTAACTTAATATTTGTTAACTTGATTCAGTTATTAAATTCTCATAATTAATCATGAAAATCCCTACGTATATTACGAATCAATAGAAACTAAATTCGTCAAAATGGGTCATGGATCTATTACTTACCTACAGATGCATATTTAGATTAAAGAATGGAAAAGCTTTCAATTTTTTAAAAGGACAATTGAATACTTGTGTATATTTTAAAGAATTGGAAAATAATATTATAAAGGATTTTTCATTACTAAAACTAAGGCAATTAATCGACAGTATGTAAACACAGTAATAAGGTGCAGAAACTGTTGTAAAACTTTAAACTTACTTGCGGTTGGGCTTTTTTAAATGTATTTGGAAGTTCATGATAGTATGGAAGTTGTGGTGAATATCTTGCAACATTTTCATACACAGGTGAATTTGTATTTACACAAGAATTTATATCATTCTGGAATTATAAAATTAAATGTAATTTGAGATATGGGTGGTGTCTTTGATTAAAATTTATTTATTAACTTACCGAGTGTTTTGGTGTAGCAAACTTAGAAGCAACAATAATATTATTTCTTGAAAATTGATTATATTCTAAGCCAGTTGGTGGTTTTCTAGTAACTTCTGGTGGTATACCCGGTCCCATACAAGTATAATATGATTCATCTGTACTATTTATTGTTAAGTTTTTTATACTATCATGTAAATAATCAACATTATTTGTTGAATTCGAAAACTTTCCACCTTTTCCAAGTGGTTGAGACATTTTCAAAATTATTTTTTAAATTTATATTGAAAACATTTTATAAACAATTTTTCAAATCCATAAAATAGACAAACACTTTATACATAATCGAATAATTTGACTATTGAAAATCCCAGCTGAGCTCAGTATCATAGAATATACAAATATTCAGTATGTATGTAATGTAGGGTATAGGTACGGGGAATTATCTCATTATCTGCCAAAGTGTCCAACTACAAAGAGCCGTTCTACATAGTCGGTAGTTAGATACTCCTTAAAAAATATTTTATTTTTTAAGGTATTACACCTTTTTCCTTTATTGGATAGAAAAAATAAATTTTTAGATATAAAATAATTAAATAAAACGTTTTTATGTCTTCATAAACACTGTATTTTATATGTATTATAAGAGAACACCATCTATTACCTACTATGATCGCATAAATGCTGTTGACATGCATAATACATTGTAAGTGTAGGAAAAACAACAATGACTACTAATCTATATCTCATGACCATGAATAAACAATTGTGAGGTAAATATGAAATATTTATAATCAAAATTTTAAAGTTATATTATATTTTTTTATAACTATTTTAACCTGGTGTTTCTCGCAAAACTGTTCCAAAAATTCGTCAAGAATGTTTTGCATCAATTTCTTCTTTTTGAACATTTGAGATATGAAAGCCTGAACATAATTTTGTTTCTTTGGAAATATCATCATAGACATTTTTATTAAAAATGTAAATACTCATTTGTAGTTATTATAATTTGTGTTGTTAAAAATATTTTTTGTTGTTGTAATGATCTGTGTTTGTTGTTAAAAATAAAGTAGACTAGTAGGTAGCATTTTTCTATCTCTTTTAGAACCACGATTTACAAAAAATATTACAATATGGCATATACTTGATTAGCGTATATATTTAAAAAATTTCAATAGGCTTTCCTACGACTAGCCGACAATCGACTCTCCGACTAATATGTAAAACAGCCCTAAAACCCTCATTGTAGTTCAATAAGCTCCTAGAATGGACTGGTAAGATATCCGGGAAAAATGTGAACTTGGTGAAGAAGTAAAATGTAAAAGTAGTTATTTCAATTAATCAGAAAGAAACAGAATCTAGGACATTCATGCTAAGAAAGACTCTGAAAAGTGGTAAAAATATAAACTATTTAGAATTACGCAACATAAAAAACCATAGATATAAAACTTCTTATTTAGAAGGTCTCGACATTTTATATTAGCAACTTTTGACACTCTTTGTACAGAACATGGCGGAACATATCACCTTGTGTGTGAATAGAAATGTTAGTGTATTAATGCGGTGGTACTGTCAGTAGTGGGTAGCATACTTTACTTACATGCAAGGCATCTAGTTTATAAGACCGTAGGTATGTACGTAACTTCGTATATACAGATCAGAATACTGTAAATGAACAACAGTTCTTTACTCGTTTTGCAATAAAACATGGAGATAAATTTAAGAAAAAAGCAAATGTGTGTACGTAGAAAAGTAATAAGTGTGCATCAGTAGTAAAATCATTCGTCAGTATATTTATTTATTTATAGGTTTTATTTCTTCCGCCATATTATAACAAACTAGTCAGAGGCTATTCATACATGATGTTCTGGCGAAGTATAGAAAACCATGTTTTTATATAAGCATGTCTATATCTGCATATATGATCGCGAGTATTCCTACGTTTTGTTAATAGCGGTCATTTCGACTCCTCTTTAAGAACTGACACTTTAACAGTTATATAAAATGACATATTTACATATAAGTATTATTCAATCACGAAGAGAGGTTTCCTTATCTCTATTCTCCATAATACAATTTACTCTCTAAAATAAAAGAATAAATGGGCTGCTTTGTATAGTCATTTTCTTGTTTTTATTTTTGTAGCGAATAAGCATATTCGCTCATGACTGGTGGTAAATTTAAATTTAATTTCTACTTGTGTTTTACTGAATTCGATTCTTACTAAATATTTTTAGTTGATTAGATAAATTCGAACACGCGAGTACAATTTTGATTGAAAAATCTATCGCATATCTCATCACCTTATAGCGCCCACTGATAATAATAGAAATTAAATATGACTTTTTATCAGGGATTATAATATCTTCTACAGTAAAATCTGATCATATTTTACTTTAGCAGCATTTTATAAGACAGTCCTATTGAATGTTCATGCTAAAAAAGACTGTAACTACCGATAAAAATAAGAACTATTTAATAGTACACAACAATTAAACTCCATATAGACAAAAAATTTAGTTGTATTAAAAATTAAAATTATTTATGTTTTTTGTCACCATTTAGAATAACAGGGGTAGAGCTTTTAGACGTTTTCTAATATGCATAATTAGCATTTAGATCATAGTTATATATTATTTCTATGATTTAGATACATATTATATACACTATAAAATCTTAAGTGTGTATGTGCACTCTAAACGCTCTAACTCTGTTAAGTTTAATAATAGTAAAAAAACACAAATAACAATAATTTTAATGTGGTTGAAAATCCAATTATAATATAATTGTATGATGCGGTTAGAGAAAAAATAGGAACACTTATTGATAGTACTAATCAACTAGCATTTAATATTTATAGTTTGTATTTGTTGCAGTTGTTGATATTATAATTTGATAAGTTGATTGATAATCATTCCGACAGTTGCCACTAATAATATTTACAATCTATTTAATCGGTTTTACATGACAAAATTACATGTTTTTAGTAAATAAACACAAACACAATGTCAGTTTAGTGAATGTAATTTTTGTTTCGTAGGCCATTTATATTTAAAATTAATTGTTAATTGTGTAGTGGCAACGTGTCCTTATAATCAAGATAAGTAAAAAATATAAGGTCAGATAGCACCACCATCCAAAGTATCGACTCTAAAAACTGATGTCATTGGTTGACCAGTACGTCGACACATCGATAAACTTCGTGCAAGACACACGAACCCATATTTTCATGTTCAGCATCTAACAGGTTCAGTCGTGTATCCGTAGCCATTCATAAAACATGGCACTTGCACGAACAGGACAAACGTTCATATACTTTCATTCATACTAGACGCCATGCCGAACAGTGCACGTTAAACCACGTGGTATGTGTACAAATACTTTAGTATAATAAAATAATATTAAAATATTTCAAGTTGTTTCGTTTAAATTAAATAAAAATATACAACATATAAAAAACAAGATTCCACAACAAGTAAATCTATAAACACTACATATTGGTGAATCTCGACGTGATAAATATAAAAACCCTAAAATTGTCTTCTAAGTATGAGTGAATACGGTCGTTTAATTAGTAATACCAGAAAATATATTTGAAAATTTTTTACCGATATAGTCTGTAATATGAAACGTAAATTCATCATACCTCACACAAAAATAAATTAGACTCCCTCTCCCTATTGCGGTTTCGAATATTCGAGAATCGAGAACGTAAATCGTTTGAGAGTCAATAGTTTGTTCATTGGAAAAACTATTTAATTTTTTGGTGTTTTAAATTTTTATTTTCTGGGAAAATTAACTCAGGCTTTTATTTTTATACCAACTAAACACTAAAAATGAAATCGTTTTTCCGGGGAAACTTCCAATACTCAAACGAATTTTTTGAATTCTCAAACGATTTACGTTATCAAAATTTTCGAAACTGGAAGTGAGGGGCTAATATAGCGGAGGTAAACATTCACGGCTGAGCACTGATTGTAAAATGACAGTTTACAAAGCTATATTGAAGCTAATATGGACCTACGACATACAACTGTGGGGTACTGCTAGCAATAGTAATATTGAAATACTCGAGAGATTCCAAACCAAAACACTAAGAGCCATCTTCAACATACCACCATATATAAGCAACAAATACATATATAATGACTTAAAAATAAACACTGTTAAAGAAGAAATCACTAATCACAGTATTAAACATCAAAAGAGACTATCTGGACATCAGAATGCACTAGCTGTAAAACTAAGTGGATGCGGATTGCTACAGGACGAAAGACTAAAAAGGCATAGTGTCTCCACGCTTCTAGACAGATTCTGCCAAAGAAAGTGAAAGCCTACCAGCAAATTGGGAAGGCTCACTGTGACTAAAATCACTACAGATAAGATTATCAAACAAAAGCAAGGCTTATTGTTCATTAAACAGATTGCCATGATGCAGAATTAAAGAAGAACTGTAGTTCAAGGCATGGTTCAAGATATAATTATGTAGTACTTTTACAATTTTAAATTTTTAAAATTTGTTAATATATAAATAAGTTTTGAGTTGTTTTCTTTTTTAATTATGTTCATTTTTTTTTTTTAATTTTTAATTCCTTGTTAATCTGCTTGTTATTTATTGTTTTTTTTTTTTTTTTTTTTTTTTTTTTTATTATTATAAATAATATATGCTTTTTTTTATATATGTTGTTTTATATATGTATAGAGCCTGATGAAGCTGCAATAATAAACAGTGAAACGTTGCAAATTGAATTATAGTTGATTATCACTATCAAAAATTTATCCTAGTTTACCTCTTACCACATCATACAAAGAACCATTTTTATCTAAAATTTGTCATCGGATTTTAGAAAAAATTGCCATCCATATTTATTTTTCTAAAGTTTTATCAGTTGATATTTTCAATTTATATCCGATCAACTAATTTTGCAAAACAATGTCGAGTTTACTTACACACATTATGATTTATCTGTACAGATAATACTGTTATGTCGAATCGCAAAGTTTTAATTTATCGTCTGTGGTCCCCTTAGTTGGCTACCACCATGAGTGGAATTGCTTAGATTATGCGCGCTTTATTATTGTTCCAGTTTTTTTTATCAGCTGTCATGTAGTCCTACTGTCATCGAATATCTATGTTTGTTATAATATGAATAATCATTGCACTATCAACATTAAATAAATTTAGTACTTTATGAAACGAAATATGGTTAACTTAATATTGAATTTAGACAATACTTAATTTTATATTAAATTATAATAATAAATTAAAAAATTATACCTGTTGAATTTAGTAATTTAGGATTGAAAAATGGAAAATACATTTTTTTGGAAAGGTTTAAATGAAATTAATGTATCAATTGAAAATAATATTAAAGATGGAATAATAAAAATTAGTAACATTAAAGATCATATTTATATATTAACAACCAAATACAATTTATTCCATGGTGTAATTGAAAATATAAATGATCAATTACAATTATGTTTAATTAGAAGTGATATTCAAGCAACAAATATTGCCTGTTCAACGCAGTATTTATATTTGATTGATTTAAGTGGTTCTGTTTTAAAAATCTCTGAAAATTTATGTGAACGGGAAGAAATCTTATTCACGAATGATGATGAAATTAAAACATGTAAACATATAAAAATTAAACACATGAATGTTAACGATTATGGATGTTTATTTGTAACAGAAAATGGTGAATTATGGGCATTGGGATCAATGCCAGAATTGGGTATATATGCCGTACATCAACCAAAACGTGTAACATTTTTTAATGAACATTTTGTACATAAAGCTGTTATTGGTCATAATTTTGGTGCAGCTTTAGTTTGTAAATATACAGATTATGTACAAGATGATACAATTAGTACAGATTGTAATAGCAGTAGTAGTGAAAATGTACTTCTACAGTCAACAACATCGTGTCCAAAATGTGTATCATCGTCAACATGTTCATCGTTAATGTCATTACAATCAAGTGATCATAAAACAAATGAAAACCAAGATGATTCAACTTCATCATCAAGTAATTTTGATAAAAGTATTGATTCATCAATGGATGGTATGTACAGGTTTGGTTTAGTCACTACTTTTTTACTGCTGAAACAATATAATGCATTCTAAATTTTATATTCCATTATTCAACTAGCTCAATACAATTGAGCTTTTCTCAACTTAATTTAATAATAACTTCACGATGTTGGAATCAACTCTTTGAATATTATCTGTTTAATTCTATTTAAGTGAAGCTAATTGGAATTTGGAAATGTTCCTATGTTCTACATTTAAAATAGTTTCGAGCCTTAAATGTTCATGATGCGTCTTGGACAATAATACATCAATTCTATATTATTGATTCATTTTAATATAACATAGGGTGAACGTAAATATAGATTCATTAAATAATGATTACTATTTCTAGTATCAAAAAATTACTCTTATTATATATAACTTTTATTATTAATTTTCGTATGGTTTAGATGTTTACATTAGGAAAAATTATTTATTAAAAAATATATATTTGTGATTTTTTTTGCTTTTAATTGTAAATATTAAATTATTCATTTAAATTTGTGAATAAATTTTGAGAAATTTCCTATGTTAAATCATATACGATCCATAGACATATATTCGTACCGTGCATATTATACTTAAAACATTCACATTCTGGAGAATGTAATTATTTGTTCCATTGTTTGCATATAAACCGTATAGCAAATGTAAAAAAAAAAAAAAATTATGGATTAATTACAAAAAAAAGAAATTTAATTGAAGTTATTGGGTTGAAATTGTAAGAATTATTGAAAAAATTGTAATAGTTATTATTTTTAATTGCAAATATAAATAATTATTCATTTTAATATTGAGAAATTTCCTATATTAAATCATACATCATTCAAAGAGCTATATACCATTTGAATGACAAATTAGTATTTCGTAAGAGCTATATAATCAATAATTAAAATTACAAATTTCGAGTAAAGCATGAAAGTATTCGGCTTTTACTAAAAGTACATTTTTTGTAACAAGCTATTCTAAATGTTATACTTAAATCCTTTTGATGCCATTGACGTTAAAATTTGTATGGTAAATTACTAAGAACAAAATATTGTCACTATACCAAATAATATAATTAAAATTTTAGAGCTGTATTATATATCATAAAGGCTAGAGCAAAAAATTTTATAACGTTCAACTAGTATATTACGGTTTTATTTTAAATCCAATAATTTTTTCTTAATGCAGATGATGTCATTCAAGAACCTGAATCAATTCAATTAAATAATGTATCAAAATCGATCAATTTTTCTGAGAATTGTGATGAAACAGAAAAAATCGATGAGAATTATATAAAAAGTAGTATCATATTACGTAATACCGAAGCAGCTAAAGAGTTTTTAACAAGGCAGTTATCATGGATGTCAGATGTGGGAGAGGAATATTTAGTTGAATGTACTGAAGTTTTACCAGCGCGTATTATTAAACAAAATGTTAGTAACGTAGCAAATTTAGTTTATGAAAGTGTAAAAACTGTAGGTGATAAAGTTGTTACATTATCAAGGCATGTAAGCACAGCTTCGGGTGGAAATGGTGATGGTAATCCTAGTGTTTATGACAAATGTAATACAAGTTTAACAGCAAATAACAAAAAATTCAGAAATAATAAAACATTAAAAATGATTATAAAACAAGGTTAGTATAGATGTTTTGTGTATTTTCAAATTTAGCAACTTTAATATATTATTTATTTTTTTAGGCTGTCGTACCTAAACTGTTGCAATGAGAATATATTACTAAATTTAATCTGCTTGTTCGATAGTTTTGTCTTGGAAAGTAGCCGGTTCAAATTGGTTGCAAAAAACCACAATAACATATTAAACCGAATTAATTATTTTTAATATATCTTAAAATCGAAAATGCAGTATAAAATTTAAAGTAAAATCGCAAATTATAAAAATTACCTGAATGTTAAAAAAACAAATTTTTTTTAGAATACTAGATTAACTTAATAATTTAATTTTCATACTTTCCAACAAAATAAATACCAGTTCTAATAGATTGCTGTAGACTTCACTAAGATTACTTTAATAATAGCGCTGACATTTTAAAAGATTACAAATACCTTTTACTTTTTGAAAAAAACCAATTTTTTTGCACAGTATTACGATAGCCTTGTGGCCGGGAGATCCATATTCAAGAAACACGCTTAGGTATTTGGTTTTGTTTTGTTTGACCATAAGTATATTTTCACGGTTAATTACATTCGAAATTTGCGTTTAACTTGTGCGATAATTTGCTGTGAAACCAAGCCGAAAAAATCCTCCACTATTCAATTCCACTTAAAGAAATTTTAATTTTATACATTTTGTTTTATAACCCTGAATTTTATTCTAGGAGTAATATTAATAAATACTGAAGTATGGACTTGGGGTGATGTTGAATATGGACAACTTGGAGTTGGTGATATAATGAAACGTAATACTCCAATAAAAATTACAAATTTAACAAATTTAGGTGTTAAAAGTTTATATTGTGGGCAGTATCATTGTACAGCCTTAACATTGGATGGGTGTGCTTATACATGGGGTCGAAATAATTACCATCAAGTGCTTATTGCAAATAAAAATAGTAATAATAATAATCATAATTATTATAGTAGCCCGCAACAAATGTTGAAAACTGAACGAATTTGTAATATAAATTGTGGTGATTTTCATACATTATTTTTAACAAATAATTCCGAATTATATTATATTGGAAAACATTTAACGGGCTTTACGAAACAATTAATTCAGTTAAAATTTGATTTAAATCGAGAAGATCAACAACTTAAATTGTATTCAAGTGGTAAGCTTTTTTTTTTAATTTAAAATTTTCTCTTATTCTATGTATTATCCTTGGTCTACATGCCATGTTTTATAATGCATTTGAAATAAATAATTAAAACGTAGAAAAATCGGTAAAATTTAGTACACTTTCCTTAGAGTGTTGCAGCGTATGCATTAATGTAAAATTTTTTGAATTATGTTGTTTATGTTAAATACTGAAACGTTTACTCATTTATTATGCGTACTTCGTTCCCCACACCATTGTGAGGTGGATACCACTCCATGTGCGGAGATGAAAGTTGTAACATTATAAACAACTGATAAAGCAACAAATTTGCCACAAATAATGCATTTAATGTTTTTTTCGATACTAATTTGTGTGAAAAACTATTTACACAAATTAAAAATCATATTGAACGAGTTGCAGATCAAACCTAATCATTCATTCATTTGGGTTTCAATTATAACATTCTATCTTAGAACAAGTTCTTGATGTCATACTTAAAAGACAGATACTTCAAAATTCGAGAAGAACTCTGTGATCTGTTTCCTATGAAATCTGGAGTACTACAGGACAGCGTTCTGGGTCCAACTCTTTACCTTGTTTATAATACAAATCTACCTGTCGATGATAAAAACATTACAGCTACATTGTCTGGTGATATTGCCATACTAACAACTTCAACGAAAACTTATTTTGAAGATCTTTTTACGTACTTTAACAAGGATTCAATGATTTTTCTCCCTAATATTATTAAGTTATTATATTAAATGATGCTACTGCAATTTTCCTCGAAAAAATCGACGGTATTAACGAGCTATAATACGATTAATATTGTAAATACAGGTATTTAAAAACATTTATTCTTGTTTTTATATAATTTTTTCCTCCATTTTTCCCATAAAATGTAATGTTTAGGAGTGATTCAATCAAAAACGTGCATTTAAAAAAAAAATGAAAATCGACATTTTTAACTACGATTTTTTTGTTTAAATTTAGATGAGCTTTTCATGAGGGACAGGAAAGAAAGCATACCTAAATAAATAAGTAAAAATTCATTATTTAACGTATACAAAATAATCGAAAAATTTCACATCAAAACATTTAATGTAATAGATTAGGTATAAATTCTAGCCGTTTTTTAAATTTCGAAATTTTATTTAATTTCCAAGTTTTTTCAATTATACGTCATAATTGAATGATAATTATATTTCCATTCTTTTAGGCATTTTTACATGTTTATCGTGTACTAATAAAGACGTTGAGAATAAAGATGATATAAAATTGAAACAAGAAGAGCAATATAAAAAGATATTGAAAGAACGTTTAATAAATGAACAACATTTTTTAGAATCAACAAATTTAGTTTACACAAAAATTATAAAAGAATTTCAATCAAAAACTAATGCCGATGGCGATGTATATCACACATTATTTGAATGTTATGCAAATATTTTATATTTTACAGCATCGAATATATTAAGTATACAAGAATATTTAGATAATCAAATTACAGATTTATCCGAAATTATTATGATTAAAAATATTGATGAACATATATCAATATATAAATCATATTTAAAAGAATTGTGTAATATAATTGTTTTAAATGGTTTGTAATAATTATTTAAAACATATGATCAAAAGAATTTTTTTAAATATTGACAGCCAATAGAATAAAAACCTGTTTTAATATTGAAGAAATTCAAGTGATTATTTGTGGTTTTGCTGAGCAATCTCTCACCTAAGATATTGTAAAAAAGTTATGCGTTTTGATATAGTTAAGTGAATACTAATGAGATAGAGCCCATGAGCTTTTTTCTTCAACTTGTTTCTGGTCCTCAAAAAATTTTCATCATTTTTTAGAATATAATAAAAATTTGCTTTAAAGCAATTTTTGAACTGGTCAATAATCCTTTCTGAGATAACCCTTTCTAGGGCTCATAGTAGATGCTGAATTTATGAGGTAACATATTACAAGATAATTATAGTGTATGTTATATATAAAACGAAGATGGGGAGGTATTAAATAGAATTGGATTATATATATTTAGATCACAATGCAGCCAATATTTAAAAAATACAGTTTATATCAGCTATTGCTTATATTATTTAACTAATTATAAATTTTCATTTCTCGACAGGTATAGTACATATTAGTAAAGTTATAGAACAGTTATCAGCAGCTATTTATGAACAATTTACAAATATCTTACCATCAAAAAAGATTAATAAATCATTAGATGTTCAATTGCTATTAATATTCCAATATCCATTGACTCGTATAAATAATATTTATAAATCATTATTGGTACAATTGCAACAAGTCGATATTAACGCCATTAATACAAACACTGCTATTAATTATGCAAATTTAATCAACAAATGGAATTATTTGATCAATGAACAAGAAAAATTACGTAAAGATGCTGATCTAACTAAATATTTTTGGGAGACAACAGTATCCAAAAATGAATTAATATTAAAATATCGTTTAAATGAGAGACGTATTGTATTAGAATCACAAACAATGCCAATATATTTTAAAGATAGTGGACGATTTCAAAATCATTGGTTCATTTTATTTAATGATTTATTTATTCATGTTATAAATAATAGTATAGTACATGAGTATCAATTACAGACAATATGGTTAGTATTTAAATTTTTTTTACGTCCTTATTATAGATGTCACTGGATAAGTGTGCATTGCAATACAATATTAAGAAGATAGTTTGAAGGGTTCTTAGAAACCCAAATTTCTCATTAAATAACTTGGACGCAATTTTTAATTTAAATTAAAACCAAAACGACAATTTGTCATAACGAATATTATTTTAAAATAAATTACGATTTTTGGCCCCAATTTCCTAGATCTTTTTTTTCTGATCTAGAAAATAGGGGCAAAAAATTGAAATTTATTCGAAAAATCCTAGAGTTCTCTTTAATAACACTCATAATATTATTTTACTTATTTCATTAGGTGTGAATCGTTATTAGATACTGATCAATTGAAGAATGCTGTAAAATTAATAATGCCTGAAGAAACATTATTATTATATACATTGTTACCACAATACAAATACCAATGGTTGACATCAATACAATCAATGATTCAGTTAAATTTAAATAAAAATAATAATAAATCGTTAACACGAAGGACAACATCTTATGTATTTAAAAAACATCCTCTTTATAAAAATGCAAAATATACAGGTGATTACAAATTTAAGATCGGAGAATATAATAGGTCTTAATAAAATTCAATAGAAAATGGCGTTTCTTATTCATTTTACTAAAAATCTATTAATTCCTCAATTTTTTCAATAGGAACTAAATCGGATTTTATTATAGGATATTATTTAATAATTTATATACTAAATGCTTCATTTTAATCTACCAGAAAACAATATTTTATCAAAGAAATCTTTGTTCAATTGAATAGATGTTTGTGAGAGAGAGAATTCATTTATTTTTAATTAAATTTTAATCTTAAGTTTTTATTAGAGATCTGATCAAATTAACTTTGTTCTTGAATTCCGATTGAATTAATATTATTAAGTAAGATTATTTTTTAATCCCCTCTAAGTGGTTCATAAGACGACATTTCTTTTGAAAAAATTAACCATTCTTGTGATTTTTGTATTAGGCATAGGCTTTTCGTTCCATACGTTTAACTCTACTTTTCATAACACCTTTTTACGTAAGAGTCGGATCTATTTTCTTTGACGATTCTCTTTCTAACTATATATTCTCGTCATTGTTAATTGTTAACCCTTATAATTTAAAAAGGTATATGAAAGATTACTACTTTTATTTTATGCTTGAGTAAATTTAACAAGTAAATTCCATGAAGATAGATCTCTTTTGGATTGGGGATTTTTTTTAATGAAATATAAAAATACATTGAAAGTGTATTTTTAAATACACTAAGCATCCAGTCTTATGTGATACAATATCACAAAGGTGAGAAATTTGCTTTGAATTAATATTATAATATTTATAGGTAATTGGCTGAGTGGTCAAATGCATGGTTATGGTACATTACAATGGCCTAATAATTGCGATGAGCAAAATAGTGGTAAAATATATTGTGGCCATTTTGAAAAAAATCTATTAAATGGTTATGGGCGTATTGATGCACCAAATATTGGAATATATGAAGGGCAATTAAAATCGAATTTACAAAATGGTCATGGTATTATGCATTATATTAATGGTGATATTTATCAAGGCCAATTTAAAGATGGTCTTCCTCATGGACATGGTATACTTAAACATGGTAATTTTATGTCAAATTTATCGTCCGCTTCTGTTTATATTGGCGAATGGTTATGTGGTACCAAACATGGATATGGTGTTATTGATAATATCTCCGAAGGTAAAAAATATTTGGGTCATTGGTCTGATAATAAAAAGAATGATCATGGCGTTATTGTGACATTAGATGGTATTTATTATGAAGGTATTTTCCATCAAGATCATTTAATGGTAAGTTTTAATTTTCCTCATATTAAATTTTTTTACTACGAACATAATTAAACATAATTATGCTAGTTATGTTCGAATTAAACATTAATTTGTTTACTACGATCGCCAAACAAAAATTTTTACAATTTATTCATGTTACTTATGAAACGTAAAATAATAATTTTTGAGGGTCAATTAAAAATTTTTTCCAGGAGTTGATTACAATGGATTTTTCAATTTTTGTCTTGAAAGCGTTAGGGAAAGACAACACCAATGTGTCTTCATAAAATTGGTTCATCATGAGTACAAATTCAATAGCTGTATTTTTTCAGAAAATTCTCTAAATCAAATTATTGTAAATTTCAGGTTAAACCGAATGTGGCATAAATTATTGAAAAGTACCACTAAGTTTTTATATAAAAATTTGTATTTCAAAACATAAGTTAGCCAAAAAAAAATTTTTTAATTTATTATTATTTAAGAACCTAAAAATTAATTTAGTAGCATGGTCTAGTTCTAGTAATTGTATTACAAAAATTATTTTGTAAATCTAGGTGCAAATCTTAAATACATTGACAAATTTCTAGGGGCATGGTATTATGATTTTTGAAGATGGAACACACTATGAAGGTGAATTTAAATCTACTGGTATTTTAAATGGTAAAGGAGTGTTAACCTTAAACAATGGTGATCAAATTGAAGGTACATTTTTAAATGGTAGTTTCGACAACACAACAAATACAAGCATTAAAATTTCGAATGCATTATTACATATCAAAAAAATTGATGAAGAACAAATCAAATTAAATAATTACAAATCATTTAATAAATTATCTGTACAACCGAATAATAAATGGAAAGCAATATTTAAACAATTATATGATACATTACAAGTAAAAGAGGGCACGATTATTGATAATTCAATAAATATTAATAAAATTTGGCAGAATATAGCAATATTAATCACAAATTTTAAACAAAATTATCGTTTTTTAAATAAATGTTATCATCAATATCAATCATCTGTATCAGATGTTAACCAATTATTAATTATTGATCAATTAGATACTATACCATTATTTGGTAGAGATAATTTAACTAAAGATACATTTAATCAAATTCGTCAGTATTTGCAAAAAGTAAGTACTTTATATTCAATATCTAAAAACAACTGCTACTAAAATTCATGAGTGATAGATTTTATTTGTAGATAACGGTATTTGTCACTATAAAAGATAAATTATTTGTTAATATATAGTTAATTTAATATTTTACTGTTCAGTAACAATATTTAAGTGATTATAATAGAAATAAATTTGCATTTCTATTTAGGATTTATGATTTGTAAGTAATTGTATAAAGCTGCTGTTCATTTTTAAATTGGTATAAATTCAATTAGATTTAAAAAGGGTTACGTCATTTTACGTATTTGTTCTTGTCAATGTTTTAAGGTCCTTGTCTCACATATTCTTGTCGTTTTAATCTGATATAAAACAAGGTGTGAAACAAAGACTTTGGGTCACAGAAAAGAACAGATATATGGAATGCCATATTTACTTTTCAAATCTATATGATGTGAAACCTGAAATAATCAGAAAAATTTAATTAAATAGTTAAACAAACATTTTTGTTCTTATACTTTTTTTCAGCAGTATATTAATAAGCATAAAACACAATTGCTATTTTTTTTAAATTTTCAAGTTGTCGGAAAATTGATGAACATGTCATTTTAACGCATATTGGATAAAATAGTTTTTGCTTTTTTTTTTTTATTAAATTATCTTAAGAAACATTACAAAAATTTGTACGCCCTATAGAAAATTTTTTGTGCAATGTAAAAAAATTTAAGGTAGCTTGGTAGCCGCAATCTAAAATCAAATAAAAGACTTTTATTTATTTTTTTTTACTAATAAATATACGAAGCATGCTATAATAATTGATAAAAATTCACACAAGAATTTAATTGATATAATTTAGCACGGATTATAATTAAATAATTAAAATAATGTGATAAATAAAATATTAATTGACTAGTTCTCAAGTGTCACTAGATAATACCAACTTTAAATGATTTTCAAAACATAACCCTGAACTGTCAACTTTATTTTTTATATCGTGAATTCTTAATTTTTTTTTTTTTTAATTTTAATATAAATAAATAAATTATTTCGTTAGAAAATAAATTTAATATTATAAAAAATATTATTTATAAGTGTATTTAAAACGCTAGTTACTATTTGAAATTGACGCGCTTAACGGAGCCACCATTTTTTCCCTAGTAAATATGGATGAGAGAGATAGAAGCCACATGTCAATATTGGAAAATTAATTACATCGAAAGTACGTGGTAAATTATTATGAAATTTTTTCAGTGTTTATTTGGGATATAGTACTATTTACAATTTTCTACAAATCTTCCATTTCCGGTATTATTGAACAAGGACACTCAAAAGGACTCGTGTATTTTTGCTAAACTTTAATTATATCTCTTAAACGGTGTGGTAAAAAAATCTGATTTTTTTTTCTATAGGAGCATTTAATTATAATCTTTCGAATAAACACAAAAAAATATTGGGTTAACTTTAAGTCATTTGGGTACCAAACTACCTTAAGTAAAGCATAATTAGTAAGTTATTAAACTTAAAAAAGTACTTAAAAATATTGATATCCTAATAAAAAGTCCCAAAACAAGAAAATATTTTGGCAAAATAAACACACGATGTTTTACTATAAAATTACATATATAAAAACGCCACTGCAATTTTGGTGACGTAATACTCGTATAACATTAAGAACAAAACATAACCTAGCACTTTCAAATATTTGGTCAGAGTTGCCAGATGGGGCGATTTATCGCGAATTGGGCGATTTTTTCTATAGGTACGCTCCTTTTTTTAAGTTTGGGCGATAAGTCGCAAATTGGGCTCTTTTTACTTTTCAGCGTTGGCAACAAGTTAAAAGTACATAACCGTTACAAAAATTATTGTTTTCTTTAATGTCACAATTGACTTTCTTAAATTTTGTTGCTATCTGATGAAAAATTAAGACTTAAAACATTGTAATTTAATTTAATTGAATTTTAATTAAAAAAATGTATTTCAAATTACGCGGTAAGTTCAAGTCTGTTATGTAGAGTATTTTAAAACGTTCATTGGGCGATTCTTCAGAATATTTTGCGACTTTCGATGATAGATGGGGCGACTTGAATTTGGTTACTATTAAGGTAATTGTTTAGATTGAACTGACAAAATGTGAATAATAGCATATACCAACATAACGCCACATTAAGGCTAGTATTTTAAGTCATGTTATAAAGATTAAATAAATCGAATTTTCATTGGACATTCATGCTAACGAAGACCGTAACTACCGGTATAATTAAGAATTACTAAGAAATACCAAAATTTAAATACCATAGATATAAAACTTGTAATAGATGGAGTGTTTCATAATAATGTATAGTATATAATATATTACAATAACCTTAGAGTATCGTAATTACCGATCTCAACAACACAGTAAGAACATGGATGGGTGAACATCTAGGATTGCTGTGTTCTGTTGTTGTATAGATTGAATACATACTCACTGTAGACACTATATAACTTTAGTAGTTAAAAAAAGTGACTTTAAAAAAAACCTTATAGTATAAGTCATCTATCACATCTTTGTAGTCTATGGAAAGTAGTTGGCTGAATATGGTATGAGTAGTTATTAAGGGGCTGAAATCTTAGCATGGATCTCCTATATATAAATTTTAAAAAATGTTTTAATTTTAATATAATAAAACTATAATGTGCCTTTTATGACTCAAATTCAAAATATTTAAGTACATTTCTACATAAATTTTAATTTTTTAAGTATACATTTACCAAATTTAGCACGGATTAAATTTTTGGCATTTTCATGTTTATTGTTTTTTCTTTAATGAAAAACTTATTTGGGAAATTCTTTTAATAAGATTTTGTAGCAGAAACATAGAGTCTATAATTGTTTTTAATTAATTTACAACCATTACGAGAAAATTCAAGAATCACTGATATTTTTTGAGCCAACGCACACCGTAAGTGCGTAAATTTTCTTGATGGTCTACGCAGACCATCGGACAGTCTTATGAGAAATTCTTATAAGAAAATCTGATCATACATCAGACAAAAATTTTAACCAAGCGCATTTCATGGGATATCATCGGATACGTACAACGAACCACAATGAACCAATGAACTTTCAAATATTTTAAATTCATTAATTAGTTTTTAACTAACAGATGGCCTTTATAAGACAACAACGTAATATATTATAAGAATTTCTGATGCTAGGCGCACATCATCAGATTTTCTGATCAGAAAATCTAATGTCTTATGTAAAAATATTACCATGTGCGGGGTCTAATATAAAATATATGTTATTTAGTTACATCAGATCTTCTGATCAGAAAATCTGATGGTGTGCGCCCATTCTTATTAGTATCCATCTTAATTACTGCTCGCACTTGTTCCGTGAAAAATTTTATTATTAGAAATAAAAAACAAAAGTTATAACACATTCCAATAAAATCTATCACTAGTGATAATCGAAATAGTTTATTTGAAAGTATCTTAATATCAGAAATAACTTTAAACTTTAAGGCATTCGATTGTATATACCATCCATTAGGAATATTATTAATGGATATTACGACTGCATATACAGCCACATATGGGGGTGTAATTGTGCATCTTTTGTTACTAAAACATGCTGTTTCTGAACTTCATTCAATAATAGATCGTATATATCAAATAATACGATTATTATTTCCAGCATTACCACCACTTGGTCGCGAACTTATTTTTGAAGATAACGATCCTGAAAAGTAAGTCTTGATGTTAGAGGTGAGAAATATTTCAAGTTCACTTTTAACTCATTTATAAAAAGTCAAGTTGGTTTACTAAAATATTTTTTAACAATCCGTCTTATGTGTTCCGGTTATTAGTATCTCAGAATTCTGTAGGAATACTCGCGTTAGATTTCGATATAAAATGGTCAGAGATAAAATCAAACATCGTCTATTTAGAAAATGTCCTCAAAAATAATAACCTTCATCTTTAGTATATTGAAATTAGAAATATTTTTGTAAATATTAGACTTATAAAAAAAATCTTGGTCATAGATATAATGCAAAGTTTATCATCGATAAAAATTGAAATATTTGTGAAGCACAAGTATTATCTTTATATTTAGCAAAAATTACGATAATTATAATTATTAAATACATGTTAATTATGGTGTATTAGGTTGTTTACTAGATATAATTTTATTTATGGTAAAATTGTTTTGAATCTTAATATGTATTTTATATTGAAATAGGTAGGAAATATTTAGAAATTGTTTTTGTTGCCGACTACATTAAAACTGAAAAAAAAATTATTAATAAACTAACAATATTACAATTATTATACTCAATTTTTATACTATAAATGAAATTAAAACCTAAATGAACGCCGTTATGATTTTTATTCATGACAGAGTTACAGAGCTAAATGAAGCTATTAAACAAGTTCAGATACGAGATTAGTTATCGCTTCCCGAAATATTCTCGTATAAGACATCTAATTCATGCATCATTTTTCATTTCGTTTCACTTTTGTTTTCCTTTTTATTCATAAGAAATTTTTAAACCACACAAAAGTGACAAAGTTATGTGTTGACAATTTACTCTCTCAGTTAACACTATTAAAAATTATCAGAGAATAATAACTATTTGTAGTTATTGCACAAAATGGATATCTGATCATTTGATAGGAAAAAACCATTTGACCGCGAAGCGCTGATCACAGTCTCTTATATCTGCCGCGGTCTTGTCTCGATGAAACGCTGTAGTTCCCGGTTCTAGAAGGGCCGTTTTGTTTGTTAGGTAAGGTAGCAATTGCAAAAATTAAATGTATGTGGTTAATGAATCGTGGTTAATGATTTTTTCGGAAAAACTTTCGGTTTAAAAGTAATTATCAATTCATTGATTATTTTGAATAATTGTAGTGAGGTTGTTAGTGCAACAGCAATTTTACATCCCATATTACTTCCACGTGTATATTCAGCATTGTTTGTTTTGTATACATTGCATCATAAAAAAGAAGATGATGCATATTGGAAACGATTACTAAAATGGAACAAACAACCTGATACTACTTTAATGGCATTCCTAGGAATTGAACAGTAAGTTTATTTGCAGTTTTTCAACTTTACATAATTTCTTAAAAATTGTCATGTTTTAGAAAATTTTGGTTAACGAAATCATCGAAACATACAGCAATGGTTAAAGGTGAAGAATCATCACCATTATATAATGAAATATATCAAGATGCCATTGTTAATTTACAACAATTAAAAACAACATTCTCACCTTTAGAAAAATTATTAGTATTACGACAAACATTTCAAAAAATGAATTCTATTGTACAAATAGAATTAGGTGAATCGTATACATGGACAATGGATGAATTATTTCCAGTCTTTCATTTTATTGTTGTAAGAGCACGTATTTTACAACTTGGCTCTGAAATACATTTTATTGAAGATTTTATGGAACCATACTTACAAAATGGAGAACTTGGAATTATGTTCACAATATTAAAGGTATTTTTTTATTATTATGTACTAATTACTAGAATGTGTCAAATATAATTGTTATCATTATTGTTCACATTTTAATATACTTTACCAAACAAAAGGTATATTTCAATGGAAACTTCAATACACTTGTATTGAAGATGTCACTATAAGGTGTTTAATTTGTTTTTTTCTTGACATGTATATGAATTCATATACATGTCGGGTATATAATTTGTTCTAAAGTTTTTAACTCTAGGAAATATCTAAGTCACTAACCAAATTTTGATATGTGTTCATAAAATTACTTAATTAATCCATTTTCGTTTATTGCTCCGTCTGTTTATCATTAAGATGAAAAAAAATGAAAAAAGATAGCGACCTACACGTCATATTATAAGCTAAACGATAACGTTGTTTCGTAAAGTAGCAGAATCGATTCATTCGGTTCTATGGATCGGTTACTTATTTTTTAAATCGTAAGAGATAGAAACAAAGTTTCAAAGTTCACCTAATTTACAATTATGTAAGTACTTACCTAAGTAATTAATGAGTACAATTATTTCTGTTAATAAAAAGTAGTTAGTAAAAAGTGCTCAGAATTTGATACTGAACCGTATGCCCGGTATATAAACAATTAACACTGCTAGTAATTTTCTTTATCTGTCAATTTAAAAATAATTGACTAATGAACCAAAATTTTTATATACCATCTATGTATAAATACAGCTTGTAACACTAGAAAATATTGAATTGGTCAAATTGTATTGTTTAAATTAAAATAAGTTATAATCTAAGAAAAAAATATTCGTCGCTCAAGCAGTAATCGATTGTATAAATATAATACGTTGCTTTAATGCCCACGATTTCTTTTATTGTTTCAAACGAATTCTAGTCGTCCAATCCATTTTTTCTATTTTAGCATAGAATAAAAAAGTAAATAAAAATTTCAAAAATAATATTCTAGATATTAAGGTCTAAAATAACTAAATTCAGATCAATGACCTAAGATCCAATAATTTTTGTTTAACCCTATTACTTTAATATAATTACCTCCATTATTTTCTCCATAAATTGATAATTATTTATAACGCAACGTATGTTTTTAAAAATAATATATTAATTGTTTTTAAATATTTATTTTCAGGCTTGTTACTACCAAATATTACAAGAAAAAATTAATATTTAAAATGAAATCTAGTTCAAAATTTAATTTTCTAACTAAAATACATATCATTAATGAACAATAAAGCTCATATCATACATCAAAAATAAAAATAAGCTTTTCAATGGAAACTTAAATTTAGATTTATTTACTACGCTTAGGCTTAGGTTATAAGGCTACGATATTTTTATAAATAGTAGTGGATAGTATTAATAATTTTCATTATAAGATTCCAAAATAACTCAGGACACCATAATAATTGTGTATTTTATATATATATATATATATATATATATATATATATATATATATATATATATATATATATATATATATATATATATATATATATATATATATATATATATATATATATATATATATATATATATATATATATATATATATATATATATATATATATATATATATATATATATATATATATATATATATATATATATATATATAAAACAAACAAGAAATAAGCTTATGTTAAACAATTATTTTCTTATTATTTTTTATACTTCAATATCATCTGTATCTTTACTACTAATAATTGAAGTGTCGGTGTGTAATGTCAAAATAGCAGCTTTTGCATAAAAGCATATAAAAGTATATACGGTACTTATAACAAAATATCAATTAAACAAATTTTTGTCTATCTGTTTGTTCCAGCTGATCTTTGAAATAATTAATCCGATTTTAACGGGACTTTCACTGGCAGGTAGCTAATGTTATAAAAAGGCTCTTTTTACGCTAGCTGTTATCCACCTGCTTTGCAGGATAATTTATTATTTGTTTCCGAATTATCTCGGAAACGGTTGGTCCCATTTTGACGACACTTTCATTATTAAAAAGCTAATGTTATAAGGAACTTAAGCTGCTTTTGTTTTAGGCTAAAATCCGTCCATATCTTCCTTGAGAGCGAACTGCGTACTGGGATTGGAGAACGTATGCCTAAAACAAGGCCAATGTTATTTCTTACCTTGCGAATGAATCGAGCGGTTTGGGCCAAAGGCCTTCCTTATTTTGCTTAAGAGTGTAGCAACGACTGAATTCGAAGTTCGAAGACAGACCGGAGATTGATGCACTATCATTTTGAGGCAAAATGTTACCTCTCCTATTATTTTACTCGGTGTAAGCGTTCGAAGAAAAAGTAATAAAAACCAAATTGACAATTAAACTAAATATTATTTAACCTGATATTATGTACTTCTACGGTAGCGAAGCGCTTGGTACCATCTAGTTAGCAGTATAAATAAGCCTATGTCTAGTAAATTCAAGATTAAGCTTCTATTGAAAAACTTAGGCTAAGTGATTCATTAGTTGGTAATGAGTAAATAAATTATCTGGACTGACATTAATCAGACAAATTAAAGGAAATGAAAGCAAAAATAATGTCGGATTGTCCATAAATGTTTTTACTAGACTATACATCTAGAGTAAAAATTTGTTTTTCTATCTGTATAGTACTACAGTAATTATTTGATTAATTGAATTATTATCGATTTGATTATTTGACTTTCAAGGAAGCTTTCTTTAAAACCAATTAACATTCGGATTAGATTTCTATCGCTCTTGTTGAAATGAAATACACGCATTGCTACAATAAAGATGATATGTCTAGTAGTAGTAAATGTTTATGGAAATGCAAGTGTTCAGGATATAGACTTAAGGAAACTATTGTAAATCATCTAATCATTTACATATTATATTTATGTAAAAAAAGTTAATAATGAACTCAGGCAATATATATTTATGATTATCAATGTTAAATAATACTAGTCTAATTTTAGAAAAGAGGCATCTATTTTAGATAAAATTGTATATTTTAATAATATATTTTAATTAATTGATTTATTTTTGTGATTTAAACAATTTGGTTATTTTTTCTTTAATAATCAATAATTACAAAAACATAACAGTATAGGTAAAGTACTTGCAATATCAACATGGCAATAATCACAAAAGGAAATTATAGTAGGAATAATGCTGGCATTTAAATCTCTGCTTGTGTAACCATATATGTAATATGAATTTATTACAAGCTCGACGTTATCCTTGTTATGCTCGCGATAGGTCTTATCATTTCAATCTACGAAACTGAGTTGGCTGTTGGGTGCGCTTGTGTAGCTAACTTCCATAGTTGGACGCATCTGCGTAAAATAAGTAAAGGTCTTGAGACATATCTCACTATAAAAGAATTGAGTTGCCACTTAGGAATACAACTAATACAGTAGTATTACATACATGGTACTGGTGATATCTTGCAAACTTTTTAGATAGATAATTTAGTCTGTTGTTTAAGTAGAATGAGTTAATTGTATTTGTTTCATAGAAAGTTCAGATTATGAATTGTTTAAACTTAATATATATATATATATATATATATATATATATATATATATATATATATATATATATATATATATATATATATATATATATATATATATATATATATATATATATATATATATATTTCAAGATTGTTTCTTTATCTATGGGCACGGTATCGAATCCAAAGTATCGATACTTTACTCATGAGTAGTATCGAATAAAAAGTATTGTACTCATATAAGTATAGAATCAAAAGTATAAAGTATTCAAGGTATCAAAAACTGTAACCTAGTAAACTAGTAACCTAATACACCGATACTTTTTCGAGGTATCAAAATCTTGAGGTATCGAAAATTGATAGATTATTTTTCTTCCAACACATTTTTATCTACAAAAAAAAAGAAGATATATCAAGAAGTATTGATACTTTTGATTTGCTTGGAAAAAATATCGATACCTTCAAGTATCGGAAGTATCCATACTTGGAAATATTGAAACTTAGAGTGTAATAAAGTTACAGTTTTTTTTTATTATAGGATATGTTATATTTTTTATTAAATTGTGATATTATAGTATTATATTAAAAATTTTGCCCGAAAATAGTCCATTAACTGCATTTTAATTATTAGTTTAAAAAAATTAGTTTATTTATTGAATTTTACGTATTAATTTTGCCAAATTTATTTTTATTAATACATTATTTTTATAGGTGGTAGATTTACCAAGAGTAGATTTGATTGAAATGACTTCCAATCGATCTATTTAAGAGCTCAAATTCAAAACTTTATTATTTAAAATTATTTTATTATATTTATGTATTTAATTTGGATTTTCCGAAATGTATCAGTTAAAGCTGTTTTACAATTTACCCAGCCGCTTAACGGGTCCACGGAAAGTTTTTCTGTAACTAACCCGTGGATGATATCAGTTATTGTGACCCTTCATATCTACGGGAATATTTCCCGTACTGTAACCAGAAAATCCTTAGATGATTGCGTATTCAGTTATTATGCATATGTAAATTTGATAAGCTTTTGATAAGCAAATTATTATTTAAACATAAATTTATTTTAAATTCAAGTATACATATATCGGTTATTTAATGATAATTTTAAGGTCGGTTTTTCACCTTTTACAATGAAATTGTATTAAATAAATAAAGTACGGGTACGGGCATTATTTAAATTCATTTTTAGAATACATTAAATTAAGTATTAAAATAAGAAAATATCATTACGTATTTTCGGCTTGAATTATTTACATTAAACTAAATCAATGAAAAAGCTAACCCACCATGGCATGATTAACTTTAAGGACATTAATTTTATTGAATATACATGAATATAACAACTATAGATTGTCCAAATTATAATTATTTTCATAATTAAATATTACCTATACTAAATAAAACTTCACTGTAAATCCGACCGTAAAATTATCGTTAATAAAAAATGTATATACTTAAATTTACAATAAATTTATGTTTGAATAATCATTTGTCCATCGGGAATTTCTGATGTATGAATAATATTCTCGTAGATTTAAAAGATGACATATACTGATATAATTCACGGATCAGTTAAAGAAAATCTTATTGTGGATCGGCCGAGTAGACACGGCGTTTACAATTGGCACACGTATTCAATATTTATAAAAGCTGTAATAAAATTAAAAATAAATTCTTAATAAACTAAAACTCTTTTAATTGTATTTACAACAAACAATAAAGTAATTTTCGTTAGATGATGAAACTTGACAATAAAGATTTGACATTCTCATTTCAAAATCTATAAAAAGTTATCTTTTTCAAATCCAATCCAATTTTGAAAACAATTTTTATAAGTGTTGAACGATTAATTTACTTGGGAAATATGATTGGTAGGGAAAGTCCTCGAAATTCTTCAATTAAATGCGCTGAATTTTAAGGATGTTATATGTGGCTGACTATTTCCGTAAAACTTGATTTTAGTTAAAAAATAATTATAAAAATTAATAAATAATAATTATAAAAATTATTGAAAATATATTTCCAACAAGATTTATGAAAAAAGAGGTTAAAAAAATTACAACTAGTTTCAATGTTGTATAATGTTTGCTTGATTTTATGGTTAGTTATATTCAGAAATTCTTTCCGTCTTCGAATGAAGGTTTTGTTGGAAAATACAACTATATCGTAACTCCTAACAATCATTTTGGTAACTATGACTTTTTATTAATTTTTAGTACGATCATCACTTATAATCATTATTTACAGGCATAATTGAATTCACACCTATAGCTCAAGGTGGTGGTCGGAAACTAAAGTGAAACTCATAATTATATTACTGCAGTACAGCTCTTATAGATATTTAGTGGACAAATAATTAGTTAGGGTGCTTTTCATCTAGATTATGCTATGTTGAGCCGAGCTTCTGTGTACGATGGTGTGCCCTTCATATAATTAGATGAATAAGATATAGACTTATATAACTACAGACTTATATACAGAAAAATATTACTTGCTCTTGTTTCAAACATGAAACTTAACTCTTGTTTCAAATACACGTAGTAAATTGTTCTTATATATGTCTCTGGATCTTATCATACAAAGTATACCGCTATAGATGAAACGTGATGAAAGGCACCCTATAATCACTCAATGAACAAATTATCTATTAGATAGTAATTACTTTTATTATCTAAGTATTAAGTTTTCTATTTGATAAATTTTTAGTGATAGAAAAAATTTCATCAATTATTTATTACAGTTACCAATTTTAACAAGATATATTTTTTATTGTACCTGATTTAAAAGTTTTGTTTTGTTCCTCAAAACTGTCCAATGTAATATTTAAGAAAATGTAAATTGTTTGTAAAATAAATACTGGAAAATAGAGTTATTAATAAGAAGCGTTGTTTGATTAGTCATTACGTTTTTACTGAAACCTGCAACTTGAAGATATTTCATTCTACCTTGACTGTAACGAACTGAACAAGAACTCGTTTAAATGATTTTTGACTGTTGGTATGTATAGAAACAGGTTGGTTATTTACATGCTAAGGCACATCGCACATCAGGTGATTTAGGTGAAATCGGCGATATCGATATCGGCGATATATATCACAGCATTTTAGTCGCACACGGAGCAACAGAAGTTGCTCCGACTTTGTAACGTTTTTTGAAGAAGGGGTAATACATAGTTTGTTTACTAATAACAAAATATGTATATACAGTGTCTTAAAGGATGAAATACATCAAGTAATAAATAATATATATTATAATAGATTATACTTTAAGCCATTTGAAATTCGCATTTCGTCTTACAAATCTTATATATATATATATATATATATATATATATATATATATATATATATATATATATATATATATATATATATATATATATATATATATATATAAGGTTAAGTCAGAGTATATTAGTATTTACCCATTTCAGTCTCCCGTTCGTCATGAAGATTACTAAAAAACGACAAGAGACAGCTAGTTGAACTTTTGGTGTCATATTCTGGATCTTAAGAGTGACTCTAAGTTCGTAAATTGGCAAAATCGGTATAATTAGCCCATTATAGATCTATGATCCAACTTAACCATAAAAAAAGATACAAAACAAACACAAAAAACTTGTAGATCTATGATCCAACTTAACCATAAAAAAAGATACAAAACAAACACAAAAAACTTGTATGAACATTTTTCGTATATAATAAGAATCTGTTAATTAGCTTAAACTGTGGCGAATATAAACATTCCGAAAAATGTTCATACATTTTTTTTTTTTTAATCAAACAATTACCGTTTTGAATCTTTTTTAATGGTTAAGTTGGGTCATGGATCTAATTATCCCATTATACCGATTTTGCTCATTTACGAACTTAGACACACTTTTAAGATCCAGAATATGACACCAAAAGTTCAACTACCTGTCTCTTGTCGTTTTTCAGTTATCTTGATGATGAACGGGAGACTGAGATGGGTTAATACTAATATACTATGACTAAACCATATACATATATATATATATATATGTATATATATATATATATATATATATATATATATATATATATATATATATATATACATATATATATATATATATATATATATATATATATATATATATTTATATTTATAACTGTATAGATATTAGAGTGTTTTATGAATGCTAATGATTAAAGTAGTTCAAACATTGATGCTCAATCTTATATCGAATATCTAAATTATTTACTCATCTAAAAAAAATAATATCTAAAAAATTAAAAATTAAAATTAACTAAGGTAACTTATTAGTTACCTTAACTTGTTTTATTTGTTTAATGTGATTAGAATAGATACAGATTATGTGATAAAAAAACCGTTGTTAAAATCCTTCGTTCTTAAAATCATAACTTTTTTTAATTCTTGTTTATACAGTCATATAAATCAATGTTTATGACAAAGATAGAGAGTTAAATAATGTTATTTTTAATATTTAAAAATAAAAACTTGTCAATGCTTGTTTATATACAAAAAAAAGGTTAGATAAACCATATAGAACATGCTTAATAGGTGCATCTTATAAAGCAGATCATAAATTTTTTTAAATACATACATATGCTTTAAAGAAAAGGAACGAAGAGTAGCGAGTATTAAGTAAATGCTTATAATATCCTGCAATATTTATATCTTTGAATACATGCTATACTTTTATCACGTATATGGTATTGTTGCAACTGTTGTGTCGTATACGGATAGAGATTACTTTCCATAAGAAAATTACATGTACGAAATCGCACTGTGTAAGATATGCATAATCAAATACTGAAATCGTAAGAATTCCATGATGCGACAACAATCGTATGTAATTTTACATTCGTAAGCAACGTTGTCAAATACATAAGAGCTTTCACCTATAGTATTACTCAGTTAAATGCTCAACCTAAAAAATTTCTAGACATATTTATTATTTGTGGATAGCAAAAAGGGAAAAACCTCTTGCTCTAGGTATACTTCTCCTAATTGTTGTAGCAACGTTGCAATAGATACAACATTTCTTCATTATGGCAGTAATGACGTTCTGCAAGAGTTTATAAACTTATTTTCTTATAACACTTTTCAAGCGTCAATATTAATTTCATTCATTTCAATGACTGGGTAAATAAACAGAAATGAACTTTAGACTTTTTTTATAAAATTAAACCAATACATCTTATACTATTAAATACTAATTCTTATTATTATTTTATGTTTACAAAATGAACTGTAGAAATATAGTAATTGTACAGTGGCTATAATCTGTATCTATTCTAATCACATTAAACAAATAAAACAAGTTAAGGTAACTAATAACAGAGTTAATTTTTTAGATATTCGATATAAGATTGAGCATCAATGTTTGAACTACTTTAATCATTAGCATTTATAAAACACTCTAATATCTATACAGTTATAAATATAAATATAAATATATATATATAATATATATATATATTTATATTTATATATATATATATATATATATATATATATATATATATATATATATATATATATATATATATATATGGTTTAGTCATAGTATATTAGTATTAACCCATCTCAGTCTCCCGTTCGTCATCAAGATAACTGAAAAACGACAAAATCGACAAGAGACAGGTAGTTGAACTTTTGGTGTCATATTCTGGATCTTAAAAGTGTGTCTAAGTTCGTAAATGAGCAAAATCGGTATAATGGGATAATTAGATCCATGACCCAACTGATTTAAAAACCTCAATCTCTTAGTACTAAGAACGAATGGCTTAAAACTATATTTGATACTTGAGGGACTTGCAAAATTATTATCAATAGTTAAGGAAGAATAAATAAAATAATAAATATACTTGCCCGTTAGCTTAAATCTCAACAATATAAGAATAATTTATATTCCGATGTTGGAAATTCTTAACGTAATTCGTTAAATACATTTTTGGTACGGATTTAAAAAATAAATCGAATATTAAATAACTTAATCTTCAGTTTTTTTAATTTTTTTTTTATTGAGTGTAGAACATAACTTTTAATGAATAATTAATGCTAAAAAAACAACTCAACTTTTATAATTTTATGGTAATAAATTTTGAAGTATATAGAAACTAATAGCTGATTGGCAGCTAAATTAAAAAATATCAAAATATTCAACAAATTAATTAGTAAAATAAATCGATTTAAAATAATTGAAAAGAAGGTGTAATGAAAATTATAATGTATAAATATTTAAATAAAAGGAAATATAAAAAGCAAAAAACAAAACAAAACAATAATTAACACGACTTTGTTTTATATACATAGGTTATAGTTAACACGACTTTGTTTTATATACATAGGTTAAAAATAATAAAAATAAGTTGGTCCTGTTATAAGTGGTATGAATAAATAATACGTCTGTGTTTTATATATTGGATACAGTTAAATAAATAAACCAGTGAAGCGGTCAGGTAACAGCTAATAAAAGTAGCATAGGTAACTCCTTATAAGCTGCCTACCAGTTCAAGTCCTGTAAAAATCGGATTAACCGATTTATTTGGAGATAATTAGGAACAAATATTAAATTAGCAAATCAAGTAGCATTGGTTACTCATTATAGCATCAGCAATATGACATTGAAAGTCATATCATAATCAGACCAATAATTTTGGAGATAATTAGGAACAACATCTAAATTGTTCTGTGAAAGGGGCGGGTAGCTGTTTTTTCCGGTGTTTTATTAGTTATTCGACTATTTGGAGCGGAGACAGATTATACAAATCAAAAAGCATAAAAATCAGTTTAGTTGTCAACAAAGGGGGGCAGTGTTACTCGCGTCCGTAGGAGATACCACCTGATCCAGGAACACCCTACACGTGTCCCCTGGGTGGTGCTAAATGAGTATCAAACGCCGGGTCTTGGGCGGCGGTCAATTAACCCGACCCAGCTAGCCTAACAAGCTAGCCCTTCACAACCCGCGATTTCGTGGTCATGTCTCGCGAAATCGGGGGCATTGGCTTAATCGCCCGTGCCACGAGGTAGAAAGCCTCTATAAAATTCACCCTAATCCTAAGGTGGGAATCGCGCCGACAGGATGCATGGCTTGAAGGAGAACAAGTCACTAGCGCCAACCTCGACGAACCTGGCAAACGTCGTTGTATATAGCCTTACTGAGGGAATAGGCGTTACCCCTTAGATGACCATTTATTTCGTCCTGACTCGTGGGAACAAAAATGAGTGAAAATAATAAATACACGAATAACCCAAATACCATGATACAGCAAATACTTCAGAAAAGCATGTTTTTAAGAAACCGCTGTCATAGCTTACCCTCTACGCCAACTGCAGTGAAGACCGACACCCAAAAGGACAAACTTACTGTCACTAAAGAAACTCCAAAGTGCTCAACCATTCACACACAAGGTAGTCAAAGAGCTATAAGTACTGGAATAGAATGGCAAAGGGACAAAGTTCCACAATTAAGACAAAAAAGAAAAGATACAAGCCCAATACAGAGTGATCACCAAAAAATAAAAAACACTTCAATTTACACAGTGCCCAAATGCAACCAATTTGATATCCTTGAAACGGAAGAAACCAATATAAAAGAAAAGGTCTTCACAACCTAGCCTGAGCCAATCTTTGTGACTGGTGTCATTGATGTAGTTACCCTCAAAGAGAAACTGAACAAAATTACTGATAATAAGTCCTACACTATGACCACCATGCGCTCTGGGCATGTAATCAAACTCATGCCTGCAGACATACCAACGTATAAAATCATAAGAGAAAATTTTACATCCAACAATATCTCTCACTATACTTACATGCTCAAAAGCGAGAGAACATATCGTGTGGTGCTGAGAGGATTACACGCTACAGAAGAAACCAATCAAATAAAAACTGAACTTCGAGAAAACAATCATGAGGTTAGGCAGGTCGTCTACGCTTGACATAAAACCACCAAAGAGGCACTATCAGTGTTCTATGTCGACCTTGAACCAAGAAATAATAATAAGGATATCTTCAAACTAAGATATCTATGCCAATTAAAAGTGATAATCGAAACTCCATACAAAAAGAAGGATATACTTCAGTGTAAGAGATGTCAGAGGTTTGGACACTCAAAAAACCAATGTTGTAGACCCTTTCGGTGTGTCAAATGTGGGAATGATCACCCTACTTCATCTTGTACTAAAACGCCGGATACCGAAGCCACCTGTGCAAACTGTCAAGAGAAACACCCAGCAAGCTACAAAGGATGCGCAAAATATAAACAATACAAAGAAAAAATTACAAAATACAACACGAAACACAAAATAATTACACAAAAAACGCACGATACAGAAATGACACAACAAAATCACGAACCAAAAACGACTCAAAGGCAAACGACCCAACCCGAATACAAGGCGAACCTAAGACCCAAACGAATGCAGAATGTAACCTATGCAGAGGCTTTGACATCTGATATAAGTAATTCTAAGCAAACAGACAAAAGCAATCTCACAGAAATTCTAGAAATCATGTTCGCAAACCTACAACAAGTCATGATATCCTTTATGGACAAAATGATGGATCGTATGGTCCAACTAGTCGCAAGCCTGGTGTCAAAATGATTTACAGTATCAAAATTATGACATGGAACGCCAACGGCTTGACAGAGCGTCGTCAAGAACTCCACACTTTCTTAATAAAAGAAAAAATAGACGTAGCATTGATATAAGAAACAAGATTCACTGTTAAATCACACATTGCATTAAAACATTTTAATATCTATATCACGAATCACCCATCAGATAACAGCCATGGAGGAACAGCAATAGTCATAAAACAGAACTTAAAGCACTATGTACAGGAGGAATTCCAAACTGAATACAAGTGACTACTATTAGAATGGCACTTAAGGATACATCAGAGATAACATTATCAGCAGTTTACTGCCCACCCAGACACACAATAACTGAAACAGACCTTAACACGTATTTCTCAACCCTCGGACCCAAATACATCTGCGGAGGAGACTGGAATGCCAAACATACCCACTGGGGATCTCGACTAATTACGCCGAGAGGCAGGCAACTATATAAAATAGTACAAACACTTAGATTGGAATGTATGACTGTAAACCAACATATTGGCCAACGGATCGAAACAAGGTCCCCGACCTTCTTGACTTGTGACCAAAAACATTAGCCGCAATTATATGACTATAGAACTCTGTACTGACTTATAATCTGACCATACACCAGTTATGCTGACCGTCAACTCTACAGTTGTTCTCAAAGACCCTCCGATAAGAATCTACAACAAGAACACAAACTGGGAAAGATTTCAAAATATCATAACCTCCGAATTAAGCCTACACACCACAATCCAAACGACAGATCAAATAGAGACAGAAATAGACAAACTGAATAAAATCATACACAATGCAGCTAAATTAGCAACTATAGTAAAGAAAAAAAATCCACCAAAACAAAATCAACATCCCAAAGCAATCATGAACTTAATAGCAGAACGACGAAACCTTAGAAAAATATGGTACACTACTAGATATCCCTCGGATAGAAAAGCTTTTAACAGATCCTCTGAAAGATTATAAAAAATAACGAAAACTCTTGAAAATGAGAATCTACAGACATTTCTCTCAGAGTGAACTCCAACTATTGATACGAATTTCTCATTATGGAAGGTCTCTAAAAACCTGAATAGTCCGAAATCGCAGATACCGCCAATCAAAAATGCCCTTGGAAACTGGGCCAGATCAGACGCAGAAAAAGTCACAGCCTTCGCAGAGCACCTCTGTAGAGTATTCCAACCGTTTCCAGAAACAACACCAACACATAGCATTGAAATAAAAGATTACCTAGAAAGTGCACTGCAAATGTGTCTGCCGATAAAATCGACTAGTCCCAAAGATGTTCTAAAAGAAATAAAAATGCTACAAGAAGGAAAATCTCCAGGATACGATCTAATAGACGCCACCCTCCTGAAAAGGCTACCAAAAAGGGGAATTATGCAAATAGTAAAAATATTTAACGCCTGCCTTAGACTGGAAAATAGCACAGGTTGTAATGGTACCCAAACCCGGCAAACCACCGCAAGATGTGGCCTTATATAGACCGATTAGTCTCTTACCAGTTACCGGGAAGCTTTTTGAGAGAATCCTATTAAGTAGAATAAAAGCCCACCTTAAGGATATCATTCCAAACCCCCAATTTGGTTTCCCAGAGCATCATGGCACTGTGGAACAAGTACACCGTATTGTGAATACTATAAACAGATCTTTAGATAGCAAACAATACTGTTCCGCTGTTTTCTTGAACATAAGTCAAGCTTTCGACAAAGTGTGGCATGATGGTCTACTATTCAAAATTAAGAAAATGATACCTAACTCTTTCTACCACATAATGAGGTCGTACCTTCAAGAGAGATGCTTCGAAGTCAAACTGAACACTGATTTCTCAGATTTGTACGAAATAAATTCGGGGGTACCACAGGGTAGTATACTGGGGCCAGTATTGTACACCATATATACTGCCGATCTACCAATGATGAACCAAACCATGTTCGCCACATATGCAGATGACATCGCAATCTTGTCCACGCACGACAATCCAGTAACAGCAACCACAAAACTTCAATTACACCTGCATGAAGTAGAGAAATGGCTAAAAGTCTGGCGAATACAGGCCAACCAAAGCAAGTCAACTCACGTCACATTTACTCTCAGAAGAGATGCTTGTCCTCCGGTGACACCAAATGGCGAAGAGATCCCACAGGTAGAACATGCAAAATATCTAGGCATGCACTTAGATAGGAGACTAACGTGGCAAAAGCATATATGGACTAAACGAAAACAACTGGACGCCAAGCTCCGCAACCTGTACTGGATAATAGGTAAACATTCACGGCTGAGCACTGATTGCAAAATGACAGTTTACAAGGCTATATTGAAGCCAATATGGACCTACGGCATACAACTGTGGGGTACTGCTAGCAAGAGTAATATTGAAATAATGGAGAGATTCCACACCAAAACACTAAGAGCTATCTTCAACATACCGCCATATATAAGCAACAAATACATATATAATGACTTAAAAATAAACACTGTTAAAGAAGAAATCACTAATCACAGTATTAAATATCAAAAGAGACTATCTGGACATCAGAATGCACTAGCTGTAAAACTAAGTGGATGCGGATCGCTACAGCACGAAAGACTAAAAAGGCATAGTGTCCCCACGCTTCTAGACAGATTCTGCCAAAGAAAGTGAAAGTCTACCAGCTAATTGGGAAGGCTCACTGTGACTAAAATCACTACAGATAAGATTATCAAACAAAAGCAAGGCTTATTGTTCATTAAACAGATTGCCATGATGCAGAATTGAAAAAAAATTTTAAAAAAAAGTTGTCAACAAACACTAAATTGTCCTGCGAATCGGGAGGGTAATAGATTTTTCCAGTGTTTTAATAGTTATTCTGATATTGGAGGCGGAGACGAATCATATAAATCATAGATCATTAAAATCAGTCCATGTGACATCAGTCCATTAGTGATGTGACTAACACGACTTTGTTTTATATAAAGAGATTTATTGCAATACTTACCATTTCTCTTCGTAACTCTTTGATTTTAGAGAAATCGAATAAAAATCAAATATTTGAAAAAAATATGTACAGGGGTGTTTGAATACTTTCTTCAATTTAAATAATTAAATTATTTCGAGATATAGTAATAAATTAAAGCCCTCTTCACTCTTTTGGAGGTTGAATTAAAAAATATAATTTCATAGTTCACATATACTTTTGTAACCAAATACCCTGTTCAAAATTTCAACCCTTCTCATTTAGTAGTTTGGACAGTACCTTGATCGAAATCCTTTCTTTTACCTCGACTATGTTATAACTGGTGCCTCTGGTCTTAAATTCAAGCTTTTGGATTGAGCGGCTTGCACAATACATTGCTTCCCACACTTCCCCAAGTTTGAACGTCTTATCCAATCCCTAAGGGGAGGAATTTCCACTGCGTCATTCCATGATGAATCAACATACTTATTCTACCACACGATTTCAGATTTTTTTAAAATTTCATATACTTATACTATACAATTAAAAAAAATTAACAATTTTTTAAATTTTTATCTCACAAAGTTTCCGATATGACTATGTAAATTTTGCAAAAACTAGTAAAAAAAAGTGCAAAGGAATTTTTTTTAAATTGCTCTGGATGCCGGCCTAATAGAACTAGAGAACTTTAAGATATGTCATTTTGCAGCATTTTAAAAAAATGATATGCAACATGATAAGGGTATTTATGGAAAAAAATTTGAATAATCCATATATATATATATATATATATATATATATATATATATATATATATATATATGGATTATTCAAATTTTTTTCCATAAATACCCTTATCATGTTGCATATATATATATATATATATATATATATATATATATATATATACATATATATATATATATATATATATATATATATATATATATATATATATATATATATATATATATATATATATATATATATATATATATATATATATATATATATATATATATATATATATAAATATGTCAAGATGGAGCTTAGTACTTGAGAGTGCAGTATTCTAGCCTACTGCAAAAATCCTAATCATTTTATTAGAGATAGAAAAAAACTAAAAGGTCTCAGCATGGATGATTAAATTATTTCCACAAATGCTCTATGAGTTGTCATAATTGTAGAAAAGAGTTTACTTAAAAATAATGCCAAATAGTATTAGTGCTAAAGCTTTTAAATCTGTAAAATGACATATCCTCCAGCTGTCTAGCTATATAATGGCAGCTTTCATAAGAATTTACCTTTGCACTTTTTTGGCTAGTTTTTGAAAAAAATACTTAGGTATATCTCGAAAACGGTCTCGAAAAAGGTGTGTCAGGGACACTTCTACTTTAAAATTTCAAATAGAAATGAATGTAAACATTAAAAGAAATTTAATATTATTATTAGAATTGAGAGGTATTTTATTGGAATTAATATATAAACTTACAAAATAATCGATCATTTATGACCAATTTTAAATTTGATAGTGCCATTGTTTTCAGTAAAAATTCTTTAAAATGAGGTACCGATATATATAGGGTGCTATTTGAAATATTGCAGTTGCAGAGTATCTGGGCCATAAGGTTTTTTGATGAATCATATTATACATATATATGAATTATTTTTCTGGATTTCAAATTACGAGAAACATTGGCTTCGATAAGAAGTATTCAATTTTTAACGAATTGCTGTTGTGTAATAGTTACATTTGAACGAATACTACATAGATAAAAAAAAAATTTTTATTGGATTTTACAAGATGCTAATAGGTTAAAATAGTCTTTTGTTAAATATTTATCATTTGTTTATTTAATTTTTTTTATATTACAAATACGCTTTAAAAATATATATTTATATTTTATAACAATTACTTATTTATTATTTGGTATTTATATTAGTTAATGTAATAGTTACTTACAAAGGTTTATTTACAGCATACTTAAGTTCTGGTCAATTAAAAAATGGTCATTAATAAAATTTAGTTTTATTAACTTAGAAAATCACATTTCTTAAAATCATAAAATCATATACACTAAAAATTATGAATATTTTAGAAATATGATGTTACTTGTCTTAATATTTTATACAGAATAATTTTTGAAATATTTTTTATTAAATTAATTTATAAGAACTTTTGTTTACTGTGGTGCTAATAAAAACATTTAATTTAAAGACAGAATAAAAATGCAAAACATTTTTATAAGATAATATTATAATATTACCTAATGACTAACAACATTTTCGGCGGCAGTGATAAGTTTTCGTATTTTTTATGACACACTCCAAAAATTATTTATTTTACAATTAACCAGCAGTTGTCACAGGTGGCCTAGGCCTAGGCCGTCTTGCCCTGTATGGTCTATGTCGATTTATATTTGCTGGCCTTTGTCTTATTCTTGGTCTTGGTACACTTTGTGGGAAATCTGCACGTTTTTCAGGTTCTGTTAATTCTGGATACTTAAATTGCGGAGAAGGTGAAGGTGGAGATGCGGAACGGGTAGATTCAGTTATACGACGTCGCATACAAACTGTACAGCGACTAACTTTCGATGTTAAATCAGCTTTTAAAGTATCCGGTCTTGGTTTTCTGAACATCTCATTATCGTTTATTATAGCCATCCAGAATGAAATTGCTGTTGTGTAATAGTTACATCTTCCATGTCCTTGGCATTCGATAAATGGTTTTGGTCGAAATTCTTCTAAACACGAACCTGGGGATACTAATTGCTGACCAGATCCTAGACCACCGGCATCGGTATGCTAAAATAAATCCAAAAGAATAAATTAATTAATATATTAGAATAATTTAATGAAATAAATAAAGACTGTACCATTAAGAAACTATATCCCGCCCACAATTCTTCCCAACCAGATGGACATTCGGGTATAGAAACACTTTGACTATGAAGTGTAATGACACGAGTTGGTGATTCACATACTGAACATCTGTAACAAATAAAGTTAATATGCTGGTAAATAAAGTGAAATTTGAAAGTAGGGTAAAAGAATACCTTGATATATATTGTCCAGCAGATTTTGCTGGAATAGGATTCATCATCATTGGCATTGGTTCTGACGTTGATAACCAATAACTATAATCGTTTCTGTTTGCATAATCGCATACTTCATTTATATTACAGAACATGTATGGCATTGTTGAAAATCTCCTTAAACAACTTCCAGGTGCACCTACAATGACAGTAATTGTTTTTCTAAAAATTCTTTTTTATAGTATTTTTATTGAAGATTACTGACCTAAATCTTGCCCATAAGCATTTCCATTTCCTAATATATGTGTTAATGAAAAACCTTCCCATAATTTTACAGTATTTTTTGGGCAGAAAGGTATTTTGGATGATTGTGAATGCCTAGTGAAATAAAATCCACGGTTAAATGGTCCGGGTGGAGGTGGTGCAGGATCTCCACGGTTTCCGGGAGCACCTGGGTAACCTTTAAGACCCATGGGTCCTGTAAGTCCTTGTGGTCCACGCAGACCTCTAGATCCTTGAGATCCCGCTGATCCAGGCAGACCGCTATCACCAAGATCACCCTTATTTCCAAATTTTCCATCTACACCTGGAGGACCCTCGAATCCCATTGGACCGTCAAAACCATCTAGACCAGGTGGCCCTTGCTCACCTTGTATTCCAGGAATTACGAAACCTTCACCACCTGGTTCTCCGGGTTCCCCTCTTTCACCTTTTTCACCAATTATTCCTAATAATCCAGGAGGACCTCGATAACCATCTAGCCCAGGCTGTCCAGGCAATCCGTCCAACCCATCTATTCCTGGCATACCTTCTTCACCTTTTTGTCCTGGAAGTCCAATTTGTCCAGGAATACCTGGACGACCCGTACTACCTATTTCCCCTTTTATAGCTATTCCAGGTAAACCAGCGTCGCCTTGAGTTCCTCTAAAACCCTTTCTTCCTTGTTGTCCAGGGTATCCTTTTGGACCACTTCGCCCAGGTATACCTGGCAATCCTGGCATCCCTTCATCTCCAGATTCTCCTTTAATTCCATGTTCAGATCTTCCAGGTTCGCCAGAAATACCTCGTGGACCTTCACGCCCTGCTTCTCCTGGAGCACCTTTTCGGCCAGGTCTACCATGTCTTCCGTCACGACCATCTATGCCTATTAGACCTATATCTCCAGGTTCGGGATTAATCCCTGGTAATCCGGGAGGTCCTGGAGGTCCAACAACCCCTTCTTCACCAATTTCACCAGGATATCCATTATCTCCATTAGAACCACGTCTACCCATATCACCCATATCTCCTCTATCTCCTTTATAACCAGTATACCCAACTATACCCATTCGCCCATCTTCACCTGGTAAGCCATGAAGGCCAACTTCTCCCCAATCACCTTTTGTGGCAGGTTCCCAACCAGTAAAACCTGGTAAACCTTTTTTACCTTGCGGCCCTGGTGGCCCACGTATTCCTTTATCTCCTGGATATCCAGCATCACCGGGTAAGCCTGGTAATCCCATAAATCCAGGATCACCATCCATTCCTCTCTCTCCTTTTTGTCCACTTGGTCCCGGATATCCTGGAGGACCAATCTCACCATCGCGTCCTGGGTAACCATGGTAACCATGTGAACCTTTGGAACCTTCATCACCTTGTATACCTTTAAATCCTGGAAGACCCCTATCTCCTCTTGGTCCTGGCAACCCCTTTAGGCCATCTTTTCCACGTCTTCCAGGACTACCTTTTATACCCTTATCACCTGGTAATCCATCAAAAATATCGGCTGGATCACCTTTAATCAAAATACAAGTAAATGAGAAATTAATGCTAACATAAATAAGAAAATAATTCCAAGCTAGATATTTTTGTTTTAATGTATAATCCATTTTACTCCAACAATTGTATGTATCATATTACTTTAATTATTAAGTGTTATTTACATCGACGTCAATATTTATTCATAGAATTCTACGCTCAAAAAAGAGTTGTGTAACAGCTACCCAAAAAAGTACAAGAAAAACCTTTACAGATAACACATAAGATTTAATTTAAACATGGTTTACATTTTACTCTGAATAACTAACTATTTATTTAAATGCTTAGTTAAATAACAAATTTAATATTCATGCTCACATCTTGGTATATATTTAGGAAAGCTAGCTTAAATTAACCTTACTGTGCCATTGAGGCATACATTTTTATTGTTTGTTTATTTTTTGTTTTATAGAGAATATGTGCTTATATTTTTAATATAATTTTCTTATCTTAATAATTAGCACAAGTGAGAATAACAAATAACAGATATATGATCGAGTATCAAGGTCAACAATTTTGAATAATGAATATTAATGAGATAAATTAATTTTGTAGTTCAGGTTATAATAGTACCAGGTATTTTAGTACCAGGCGCTTTGCTGCCGTAGATAAGGTAAGTGTTTTTCGATTCTTGCAATACCCGCAACTTCGTACACACCAGATTCATTATTTGTGTATAGCTACTAACTGTAATAACTGTATTATTTTATGTATCGCCTCCGAAAAATTCAGTTTGCTACTGATTCAGAGCTCAGCTCTGTCACAAGAGAGGTAAGGAAAAATCTTTGATCTTGAGTCGTTCTCCGGTCTTAGTGCTCAAAAAGTTCGCAAGAGAAGTAAGGTAGGCCTTCAGCCAAAAACTCGCTTCACTTGCAAGATACGAAAAACCACTGATCTTATTTTCGACCTGGGGGGCTTAAGCAAAATCTCTGAGCTTGAGTCAACCACCAAACTCAGTGCTCGCTAAGTTCAATAAGAGAAGCAAGAGAAGTATGGTAGACCTTCAGCAATAAAGCTCACTTCGCTTGCAAGATAAAAAATTGATTGGATTTAGTTTATTGATTCATCCTTCGGCTTCAGTGTTTAGTGTGTTAAGCTTCGCTTTGCATTTGTATTTGGTTATAAGTACAGCAAAACTTTGCAATACTGTGAAAAAAATTAGTTGCACCATGAAGCATCATGCAATTCTAATTAATCGTCTTAGAATTTTACCTTCAAACTTTGGTTATAGGTTCTAAATAGGCCTAGTAGGCCTTAGTAGACGAAAAAAAATAAGGTTATTCTCTTTTCTGGGAGAGGGGTATTCGATAAAAACTATTTAAAAAAAAAAATAGGTTTTACCATTTTCTCGGAAAATGTGGTAATTATAAAGAAATAATATAATATAAAAGTTGTTCCTTACAAAATTTCTTTGACTGCCAGTGTATTTTATTTTCTTGTATGGTAATTTTTCACAAAATGTTTAGTAGTAAAAATTTCGAAACCTTAATTTTTTAAGTGGTTCACAAACTGTACTCCACAAATAGAATTTTAAAACTAGAGGAAGTGGATGGGTTCAACAGTTTTTACTTTTTAGTCTATATAAACTAATATTTTATTAAATTTCTCATTGTACATCTAGATAGCTAACACATTAATTAAAAAAATTGAATTCGCTAGATGTGACCTTGGCTAAATTAAATATGAGTAATTTTTGCAAATGTGGAAATCGTATAAATGTCTCCACACGTACGGGTGGGTATATGCATACATTTTTGAAAATTCCGAGTTTTTAATTTTGTTGCATCATTTAATGAGATACATTCGTTCATGGGCTTCATTCGCACAGTAGATTGTACCCCGTGAAGTAAATAAAATATAAATAATATACAGCCAATAATGTATTACTGGTACTTAGAAAAACAGTTCATATGTAACGTTAATTTTCAATATTTTAAAAAACACCATTATGTAAAAAAGTGATTATTGCAGTAAGAAAGTGAGTCAATAGTTTCAATTTCATTATTACGCTCATATTTTTAGCAACCTTTGGGTTCAAAAATATATCTTTGGGTTCAACATCTAAAATTGTTTTGATTGGCTAATAAACTTAATCCTTTTTATGCATATACAAATGTTTACATAAATTAATATTTAAAAAAATTTCTTTTTTGACTCTGTTTAGTATCTGTACAGTAATCGGGAAGAAACCTGAGATCTACATAATAACTTAAGTTAGTACAATAAAAACAGTTATATTCATTCTATATTATTTATATTCATTCAAATATATATTCTAAGGGTGCTGACATATGTAAAAAACAAAGTAGTAAGTACTTCGTATCAAAATCCTTTTTAGTCTTAAAGAATTCTTTACAAATTATTATTGTATTGGTTTATTTTCTGCACTTTTTTATTACGGGTATTTTTTTATACAACATGGAAAGCAAAGCTACAATGATATTGATTTATTGAAAAATTTAATACAACTCATTTTTGTTTAAACATGAGGAAACATTTAATTGCTAATAGAAAAATATCCATGGTGGAGGGAGCATATAAAAAACAAATCGTTATTATACCTGGTTCTCCTTTTTTCCCATCAATTCCAGGAAGACCATCTGGACCACGGGGCCCATCACGACCTGGTTCACCTACATCGCCTTTCCATCCACTGAAAGGTGATTCTCCACGTTGCCCTTTTCTCCCAGGTAAGCCTCGATCTCCTCTTGGACCAGGTAAGCCAGGTGCTCCTGGGTAACCAGGTAATCCGTCGAGTCCAAAATCACCTCGTTCACCTTTAGGGCCAGATATTCCACCAGGACCTGGCCGGCCTGGTAAGCCCGGAGGTCCCATACCACCCATTATTCCCATTTCTCCATCCTCACCAGGATCACCAGTAAAACCCAAAACACCTAATGCACCTTGACGCCCTTTCATTCCTGTGAAACCGTTTATCCCTCTTCTACCTGGCAATCCAATATCTCCCTTTTCTCCTTTCGGCCCGTCATATCCAGGTGGTCCTTCTAAACCAGGAAAACCTTTGTCGCCTTTTTGACCAGGTGTTCCAGGACGCCCATCATATCCGGGTAGACCAGGCCGTCCAGGAATTGATATTCCGATAACTCCTTTTGAACCCTAGAAATCGGTTAAAACAAAAATACTTAATTATACTTGGTACTATAAATAAACCAGGTACTATAAATAAACGATAAGTATGGTAATAATTAAATAACTATAAATATGGTAATAATTACGTACAAATAAACCAGGTAAACCTGGTATACCAGGTTCACCTTGATCTCCTCGTTGCCCTTTTGGACCTTCTAAACCTGGTCTCCCTTGAGGACCCGGAGGTCCTTGAAAACCATCATCGCCTATTTCCCCCTTAGGACCAACAGGACCATATTCTCCAGGTATAATACTATATCCTGGATCACCACGATCACCTTTCTTTCCTGATAATCCATGACGCCCGGGTAATCCTGGTTTCCCTTCATAGCCTCTAAGACCCTGTAATCCTTGTTTACCGGAGGATCCAGGGTAACCTTTATACCCCTTAATACCTTCAATACCAATTCCAGATGATCCGCGATCACCTTTAAAACCTTTTTGGCCAGTATCTCCATCCTCCCCTTTTATTCCAGGATTCCCTCTTAATCCTTCGTCGCCTGGGATTCCTAGTAGGCCTGGCTCACCTTTTAAATTAATCGTATGTTCACTACTTTCACCAGGATCTCCTGGAGCGCCTTTATCCCCTTGAATACCTTTCACTTCTCCACTAAAAATAATAAAAACATGTTATTTTTTTTTGTGTGAAGCTTAGAAATAATTTTTTTTTCTGTACAAATTGTAGTTTTCAAAAATTAAATCCTTGTACAGTCATTATACACTGAGACAAGCCCAAAAAAAAAAAAAAAATTCGAATATGTTCCAAAACATTCGAGTTTTTTAAAAAAAAATAAAGGTGCAAAGTTTGCTAAACAGTAGCAGCAAAGCAGGAACAGTTTATTTATATATTTTTGCTAGCAACAATGTATAAAAAGGGAACAGGCTCATGTATTCGATCTTAGAAAGTGGTCGCATTACATACAAGCTTAGACAAGTTGATCGGCGTAAGTGTAGTAAAACTTTTGTGTGAGTGAACTATTTCTAATGCAAAGTAGTTATTTTCCGTAGAATCTATGTCTAGTTACGATTAAACAAACAGACAAATTTCTGTTGGTTATAGATTTTATTTTTCTGGATACCTTTTTGAATTCGAAATAGAGTGTGAGTGTCCACGGTAGCTCGGATTATACACAGTGGATCAAAAAAATCTTTTTAAAAAAAGCCAAATACATCACATTTCAGTTTCACATTTTTATGTGAAAAATTGCGACGATATCATTTGTTTAGGATTAAAATAGCTAGTGATTGTTCAAATTTTTAAGAATGATTTATTTTAGATAATTTTTAATATGTTTATGTTGTTAGCAGGAGATTTTCATACGAGATTTGGTCCATTTATAAGAGTAGTTTAACGATTGCATACGTGTAAGTAACATATCCAGAATTAATTCATAAATATTTATCAAGATGATGTATAAAAATCCGTATCTGGTTTGGGTTTCACACCTATTGGCGTAGAGTATAAGCGTCGTATTTCTGAGTGTGATTTGCTTCTTCAGATACTTAAAAGAATACTCCCTTGATGTTGCTCCACCCGATTATAACTTCGCTTTACCTCTCGATTATTACTCCCGTCGTTAATATTACAAATCCTTTAGCATAATAAAAATACACCTTGGTGAATATTTTGCAATTAAGCCTGATCTTGGAAAAAGAGAATAATGAGGCAACCTGAGAGAGAAAACTTAACAGAGCAGAATGATTCATATTAAACACAATAAATTATCCTTATCAACCAGTATCTTGTATTTTTTGATAATTAACAAGAATATTACGTTTATTTGTACTTGAATACTACGAATCTGTATATATCTTATATTTTCCCGTTAAAGAGTAAAATATTATTTAAGGAGTAAAATTTGACATTATACTTTTGTATTATTAAGGAGATTAATTTCACTATGTATAGGGCGCGTCATTATAATTTCTAAATTTCTTTCCAGTCTTGAATGAAAACAAAAATAAATTCACAGTAATTGAAAATCTTATTGCTATTCATTCAATAGTAAGGTTACGATTAATCAAAATAAGACGAAAATGAAGAACAATAATTTTTGAGTTTTCCTATATTTTTGAAGTTCGTACTATTAACGGCACATAAATACCACAATTTAAAACATGAAGACAAAATTTAGGCAGCAAGAGCTGTGAAATCGACGTGCGTTACAGTTTTCCATTGAGTTAAATGGAGTATGTCACATTAGAGTTTATTTTGAAAATGCGTTGAAGCGAACGGACGTCAATTTTATCGCATATCGAACGGATGTTGCAGCTTTCAATGAAATTACATACTTGACACAGTCGATTTGATTGTATATCACACTTAGATATTTTTAATTTATTTACACTTATATTTATTTATAATTATAATTGTATTAGTTTCACCTTTTCCAATTTGTGTATTTTGTACATTGCCATTTTCGGTTTGGTTGTATGTAGGTAAGCTCAGGTATATGACATGTTTTTGAAATATTTTACATATAGATGACACGCTGTGCCAGCATGCATTAAATATAATTTTAAAAAGCTAACATTTTTCTGTACTTATTCGGAAGACATAGTTTTTTGGCAATTGATATGAAATAAAATAGGAAAAGTTTCGTTTTTAGACAAAAACTCGCTTTTGGGGAAAATCTTCAAAAATATAAACTTTTTTTCTGTAATTACTAGAATGATGCGGTTTTTTGAAATCGATGTGAAATAATATAAGAAAGCTTTCGTTTTTATTGCATTCTCGCTTTTAGGGAAAATATTCAAAAATAACAATTTTTTCGCTATAATTATTATAAAGATGCGATGTTTCGTTTTTTGCACACACATACACTTCTTCCTGTTTTATGGCAAACCAACTTTCGTTATTTCATTCATCCATAATTATTTTGTTGTTTCTTTTTTAAATATGGATGTACAAGATATGAAAATTTTAATGCATCTTCTGTCTCCATTATTAGAATAAATTATTTTTTAATTAATAACTTTATAAATATTTTTGTTGTACGATATATACTACAAAAAATATTATTTGCATATGCGTCATGTATTTGTAGAAAATAACAACATAAAAATCAGACTAGTTTGAACCATGTTACAATAGATAATAAATAAAACACCAACATCCAACTAACGTCCCTTGGGCATCTCGTATTTTACACAGTAGAAAGTTAGTTAACGGACGCTGGTTTCAACGGACGTTGATAAACTAAACAGTAGTTTGGTAGAGCGCTATCATAGGTATTAAATAAATTAAATAAATGGACGCTGTCGGCCATATTTTGATTATCTTACACTCTTTAAACTTGGAGCTCTCCAGTTTGGAATATAAAAAAAAAAATTACACAGCTATCATTGAATTACATATTAAAAAAATAAATACTTTCAAAAATCAAATGAACAAAAATACGCGACGACCTGCTCTAAAAAATAACATTTTCATTATAAAAAAATGGCATTTTCATTGTGTTCACTTTTCTTACTTTTGCTTCTTTTACCAAAATTCACAAAAAAATCAGGTAGCTACAGGTATATATATATATATGTATAGATATTTTATACGGTAAAAATTATATTTAAAATATTTACTCTCTTCCTGGTGACCCACGATCTCCTTTCAGTAAGTCAATATCAATATAATCAGCAGGTTGTCCTTTATTACCATCAGTACCATCAGTACCAGGAGAACCATAGTTTCCAGGTAAACCATCCTCACCAGCATCACCTCTTTGACCACGGTATCCAATTCGTCCGGGTAACCCTGGGTAACCATAGTCTCCTTGATTACCCTTTTCTCCAGGCTCTCCTATAACACCCCTGTAACCAGTGTCACCTTTTTCACCTTCTCTATGTTGGCTTTCCCCTGAAATATTTATGTGATTTAATATTCTGACAATATGATCAAAAATAGTATTATCATATAAAAAAGATATATTAAAATTGTAAAAACCTTTAAATCTTGCTAACCCAGCACGTCCTTTTCTTCCAGGTAAACCAAAATCACCCATATTTCCTTGATTACCTTGAATTCCGGGATTACCAATAGGTCCAGGTAAACCTGGCTTTCCTTTAAGACCTCGAGGTCCTGGTAATCCTCGTTTACCTGGAACTCCAGGAGTACCATCTCGACCTGAATCGCCATCATCTCCTTTTTGACCAGGTGTACCTGAATATTAAAAAGAACGTATTGTTTAGTAATAATATTTATTTATGCTTATATTAAAAAAAAAAAATATAAAGTACCAGGCAAGCAGACTCCACAATCTTCACCACGGTCACCTTTAGATCCAAAAGATCCTATTCGACCAGGTAGAGCATCATATCCTGGTAAACCAGGAAGACCAGGAGAACCAGGATCACCAGTGGGACCAACCTTATTTATCCCTTGACCGGGAAAACCTTTTGGACCTGTTGCACCGCTGTCTCCACGATAACCTGGCAATCCCCAAAAACCATTTTCTCCTGGACTACCTCTATATCCTTTTGGACCATAGACAGTTTGGCCCTCTAATCCTTTAAGACCAGGAAGCCCTGGTGGACCTTGGTCTCCAGGTAAGCCAATTTGTCCAGATAAACCATTTAAACCATCAACTCCTTCTTCGCCTTTAATTGATATACCTTTTGGGCCAGTAATACCTGGTGAGCCTTTTGGTCCAGGTGGCCCAGCAGGACCTATATATCCCATAGGTCCGGGTTTACCTGGTTTGCCTTCTAACCCCATTGGTCCATCATCTCCCTGGGGCCCTTGAGGGCCAACAACACCCCCAACAACTTCATCCAAGGTTGGGTCGTAAGCACCCTTTTCTCCTTCTGAGCCTTGAAGTCCAGCCCGACCTATATAACCAGGTTCACCAGGTTCACCTGGGGGTCCATCTTCTCCATCATTACCAAAGATGCCTGGTGCACCTTTGCTTCCCTTGATACCAGCTGGTCCTCGTAGACCTTGTTTTCCTTGTTTGCCGCGGTTTCCATCAATTCCAATGTCTCCTTTAACACCTTTAAATCCTTGAAATCCAATATCACCCTTTTAAAGTTGAGATAGAAACACGTTAATAATGAAAATAAATTTTAAATTAGAGAAAATTTGAGGAAAATTAAATATATCATACTTGATCACCCTCAGGTCCTCGGAATCCAGTTTCTCCTCTTATAGAATCTCCTTCGTTACCATCATCACCTCTATCTCCTTTTTCCCCTTTTACAAACTTTACTCCTTTCGCACTATTTGTTAAAAAATTTCCACCCCCTCTTTGCCCAGGAGGTCCTTGGTCTCCTTGCTCTCCTTTAAAACCTTTTAAAGCTGGGGTAGAATCACCTTCATTTCCTCGTTCACCATAATCTCCTCTTATACCTTTCCACCCCTTGAAGGTTTAATGATTTACTTAATTTTTTAGTTTTATCAAATAAAAAAGGCCAACTTAGGGTTTCTTAGAATCTATTAAGTTGTAAGTAATGCATGAAAAAAGCGTAAGTATCTAAAGAACTATTCATGATACATTATTCAAAATATGTCATCACACGATTGAAAGAGTCTTCTAAGAGCTTCTATCATGATTATTTTTATATGTTTCAATTACAAGACTGGTAAATAAGAAGGGGCATTTATTTTTAACAACTTTCAATGCTAGTAATATAGATCTCAATAAGAAAAAACTTGTAATCAAGACTTATTCAATGACCCCTCATATTAAGGAACTGGCGAAAAAATTCCCACCGCTTACTTCAATGTACGATTAACTCCATCTAAATCAATTACTTCTGTAAATACACTACGCAGGATAGCTGCCAATTGTGGCGCGATAGCTGCCAGATTCAATTCAGCCAGATCAAGCCAAACATCGCAGATCCATAAGTATATTACACAAGGAATGACTAGCAGAGATTACAAGAGGTGTTTCGCTATTCGATTAAAGTGCCTTAAAAAGTATAAAAAATTATATCTCAATAAAAACATGTATAATCTTTTTGAAGGCTCATATTTTATTTCCAAGCAATAGGATTTTCTATAAAAAATATGAATTTATTTTGAAAAATTAAATTAACCTTCACCTCATCTTGAAAGTTGAAACAATATTGATAAAGCTAATATCAGTCGTATGTTTTTCCTTTGAATAAAGCTTTGTTAGAAACTTATCTAAAAGCGTTCCTTTAAAATGAGACTGACTTCCTTTTTGTATATACTAACCATATCACCAGATGGCCCTTCAAGCCCTCTAGGCCCGGGTAAACCAATACTGCCATCAAAACCTCGAGGACCGTCTCTTCCACTATCGCCAATGTCTCCTTTATCGCCTTTAGAATTCGAACCACCAACGCCAGCATCCCCAGGCAAACCAGGTAAACCTGGAGAACCATCAATCCCTCGAGCACCATAAACCCCGGGTCTTCCAGGTCGTCCGGCTTGACCATCTTCTCCATCACAACCTTTAATTCCATCATAACCCCTTTCACCTTGATTGCCTGGCGTACCCTATTATATAAAATGCAATAATATAAGTTTATAATAGCCAATATGAAGTAGAAAATATTTACATACATCTTTTCCTTCAATTCCTTTTAAGCCTTGATAACCTTTGGGACCCTATGAACAGAAAAAAATGTTGATTTAGATGTGTATAAAATAAAATGCTTATATTTGTATAAATATATTCCTTACCCGAGTTCCTTTTTCTCCTGGAGAACCAATATCTCCTTCTGCACCTTTTTCACCCGGTGGACCATAGGGTCCAGGAAATCCTTCAGGTCCCGGTAAACCTTGTTGTCCTTGTACTCCTGCAATACCTTTGATTCCAGGAAATCCCTTAATTCCGCGACAATCACATTTTATAGGGTTTGAACATCCAGTACATAACTAAAATCGAAAGATATAAATTTCGTAATTAAAAATTCAAGTATTTATCACAAATTGAATTCAATTAAATATCAATAGACCAGGGTCGATAATTTTTGAAAGAAAAAAAAACTATAGTAGGATGAAACCTATTGAAAACGGAAGAGAATATAACAAAAATGAAAGGAAAAATAATTTACGGGCGATCTGAGATCGGGAAGTGGTAGGGGGTGAGTTGTTAAGTGTAAAACATGGTTCATCTCGATTTCCGACAAAACTATAAGTCCTATGGAAAAAAGTTACATGGTTAAGTTTTAGGTAATAAAATGATCTACATCTTTTGTGTTTATACTTTTTCATATAACCTCTAAATTTATGTGAAAAATTGAAATATTATTTTTATTTCTATCTTTTACAAAAAAATTTTTTTTTGCACGAAATTTGGTGAAAACTCACCTTTTTATGTTCCAAATACACAGTAATTTTTTTGATTTAAAAAATTTATTTTTTCACCTTATTAATATCGAAAAAGCACCCTAATTTTCAATCGAAAAAATTTTGAGGTTATGTGAAAAAAGTGTAAATACAAAAGTTACCAACCATTACCGAACCAACAATTTTGCCATTTAATTTTTTTCCACAGAATTAGTAATTTTGACGGAAATCGAAATAAACCGTGTTTTACCTTAAAAAACTCAATCCCTTCCATTTTCCGACCCCCTTCCACTTCAGAACGCCCGTCAATTATTTTTCCTTTCTTTTTAGTTACATTCTCTTATGTTTCCAATAGGTTTCATCCTACTATAACTTTTTTTCACTTTTTACCATTTTTAAAGACGTGTACTCTGGTAGACGGTAAAAATTAAATTAATTACCCTGGTAACATTTTTCATCTGAAATATAATCAATTTTCATACTTCTCGGTGTTTTGGATACTCCTTAGAAATTTTTCTTTTTATATCTATCTGTCTTTCAATGTGTCTGTTAAAATTATTCAAACTCGCGTGGTTCCAAAAATACTCAGAGAATATTTTAAATTTTTGATTAATATAAGTGCAGATGTTCGGGATGGTAATATTATAATCAATTTCGTTTCGGAGATACAGTGCACACGCATAAGCTATTCTACAAGTCTACATAAGTCATTTAAATTTTGTTGAAATCAAAAAACAATAATTCTCTTAGGTATTTAGAGAAAATAAAATATTTCTAGGCAAATCGTGAATAAAATAAATGCATCCTACTTTCACGTAAAATTTAAAGCATTTGATTAAAGTGTGATATAATTATCACAAAAAATCACGAATTCGGATTTCTCTGAAAAGGTCGAGTAATTACAGATAATATTTTTTGAATGTTTATATACTTCCACGTGATGTATAAACATGTTTACTGAGCCGGCAAACGTTGTTTAAAGGAAACATTTTTTTAGTTCACTAAAAATAACTACTATAAGTGTGCGGGGATGTACTTATAATCGAAAGCGTTGTAAACCATGAAAGTATGCTTTATTTAGGTTAATAAATTAATCTTTATGAAAGTAACGACTATATTTTAAATTACAATTCTTGATAGCTATCTAAACATCAAAAATAAATATTCATATTTTTGACAGTTATTATTATGACAGTTGAAAAAAATAAAGATTAATCTCTCAGCACAATAGAGTGTACAATATTCATGGTTAGTCCGTCTTTAACACAAACAAACTGGATGGTTTTCCCACGCGAGAACATGCCACATATAGTTGTCCGTGGGAAAAACATGGTGTTTCCAAATCTAAGCTACATACAGACAATGTCTGGCCTTGTGTCTTATTGATCGTCATAGCGAATGTCAATTTAATTCGGAATTGAGTTTGAATTAAATTGTCACATCTGTAGGAAGGGATTCGTGGCAGCAACACATTTTAGCCTTGAAACTTGCCATTGAAAATGATATGGCTTAAAGTTAAGCAACAGCAGTCGCAGTCAGTATTTGGATGGGCGACCACCTAGCATTAATGTGTACTGTTGTTGTATAAAAAATAATAATCCCTTTTGGTTAATGGATATATGGCTGAAAGTAGCTGAAGCCAGAAAAAAAATCATATGGCTTCAATAACCGTGTACCATTACATCGGAGATCCAACCTTCAATTTTAAAAACTCAATTGAGATAGAGTTATTAAATTCATTTTATTTGCCACGCATGCCACTACATCATTTAAAATTGAAGGTTGGCTCTCCGATGTAATGGTACACGGTTATTGAAGCCATATGATTTTTTTTCTGGCTTCAGCTACATTCAGCCATATATTCATTAACCAAAAGGGATTATTATTTTTTATACAACAACAGTACATAGTAATGCTAGGTGGTACACAATAATGCTAATCAATTTGAGAATTGATTTGAAATTTGGGGTTGTATATAATTTTATATGCTGTACATCCATATTAAAAAATAAAAACAAAAATTTTGTCTAAAAAACAAAAAAAAATTTAGGGGTGGAACATCCTTAATATTTAGGGGGATGAAAAATAGATTTTGTCCGATTCGCAAGCCTAACCGATATGGACACAAAATTTCACGAAAATCGGTTGAACCATTTTGGAGGAGTTTGGCAACAAACACCGTGACACAAGAAAATTTATATATATATATATATATATATATATATATATATATATATATATATATATGTATATATATATATATATATATATATATATAATATTTTTCTCAAATTTCTCAAAGCGCTCTGAACGTATACCTGTTTAAGTAAACATGTTTATACTTCAAGAGGAAGTATAAACATGTTTAATATTGGCAGTATATTTTATGTTTAAATTTTTGGGTTTATCACGTTTTTTACATTAAAAGACTCTATAAATTACGTTTAATTAGAGCTACAAATAATAATATTGTTGGTAAAATTTCTTTTTATTTATTTTATTTACTTTGATTTGAATCGATATTTTGATCAAAATACTATTGTATCGAAATTGTCAGTTGAAATCGGACAATAAAGAATTGCTAAAGTTTTTCGTCTCCGCCTTAAGAAATACTATAAAATTCAAACAAAATAAAGTTTTAGTGGTTGTCTTAAGTATAGCCCAAATAAATAAAAAATTCAGATATTCTTTGAAATGGTTGATTTTCAGAAAAAAAAATCAACATGATATTTTTTATGAATATTATCAAAGAAAACTCTAGGATTTTTCAAATAAATTTTGATTTTTGCTCCAATTTTCCAGAAAAAAATTATTGTATTTTATAAATACGTATTACTACTACAAAGTAGTTATCATCAGTAAGAATTGGCTAATCGTGATAATTCTCCGAGGAGATGTTACCCGTTGCTAATTTGGTGACTGATATATTTTTTGTTGCATTTGAGATATAGAAATAGCCATTTAGTTTCTAAACATCCTGCATACGAATTAGCCGAGAACGTCAAACCTTAGTCATTTTTTTAGGCTAAAATGTTTTATGTATTCTCAATAGTGTACATAACAATGATTGAGAGCTATAAATTAATTCTAAGTAGACGGCGGGAGTATAAACTGTAAAATATATTTTTTCGATTATTTAAAGGGGATAAGACTATTTTATAAAGTTTATAATTAGTTTAAGATATAAAGTTTCGAATAAAATTTGTAGAGCAGAAAATTTTATGAAATAAAGTTCTTTGCGTTTTTAGCTATTATCATTTGAAGTCAGAGATAACGAATCTATTTTTGCTAATAATATGTTACTTGAGTAGTGTATCCATGACAACAATAATTTATTTACATGTACATCAAAAACAAAAACTAATAAACAAAAATATTTTATATTATTATAAATAATTAAAGTGTTTGTGTGACAGAAGTTATAATCTTTGCTGTTTAAATATATGAAATATATGAAGAAATTATTTACATGAAAAATGAACGATGATAATGAAATGGTATTGACATCACGTGGTGAAGATAATGAAATGGTACAAGATCGTCCTATATCACATCGTATAAAATCAACGACAAAATCTCGACATGAAGTTAAACCCTTAACAAAAATAGTAATGCGTCATTTGCCAGGACGTATTACAAAAACAGAGTTATTAAAACAATTAGAACCATTACCAGAATATAATTATTTAAACTTTGTACCGCCAGATTGGACATTAGGTATGTAATTATGTAATACTAAAATTGAAGGGGAAAGCGTTGAAATACTTTACATAAACTTTGACCACCACACCTTTTTATGTGTGAAAAGGAGCAAGTAAAAGTAGCCTACCGATAACCTCCCATTTATGTCATTGAAATTTCGTTAAAATAGATTTAGCCGATTCAGACACTACGATTTTATGTATATGGATTATAACAATGACTATATTAAATGAAGTTCGGAGTAGGTAGTTGAGTTTGTTACTTATATCATCAAGTTAAATTTAAGTAGATTATATTGGCCTCAGGTTCTATTCCCAGGCAGGAATATTATGCGGCTCTAGAGATTGTCTAATTCATATTTTAATTTTGTGAGATTTAGAGAATATATAATGAAGCCGACCGCTATTTGGCGGTATAAAGATTATGATAAAGAAAAAGAATATTAAATGAAGATATCCAGAGAATTTTTTTTAGCATCAAGTATCTAAGAAGTAACTTAGTTACATCCGGTAGTCTTTGCGTGATAAACGAACAAAAAATCTCATATCGCTTGGTTACGCTTACTTGATTATCAACTATGGTATACAAACTACAAAGTAAATACTAGCCCAAAGCAAGACCTTTTGGATTTCTATTTTTTAATAAAATTTAGTGTTAAAGAGCGTTTGTTCATGGATCAACTAATAACAAAAATGTTTGCAATCAAAGATTTAAGCCGTCTGTTTTTTACAGTAGCAATTTTATATGCTTCCCCAAATTATTTCATTCTGCCAATTTCAACTATTGTATTTCATAAGTACATACTCTCACATATCTTTTAAGAAGAATTCCTCCGTATTATAAACGAAGTCAATACAAATTCAATTATTATTTTATTTTACATAGCTTATTACTTTTTCAAAATTCCGAATTTATAACGTTAACGTAAATATTTCTGTAAATTCTGTTGTTGTTGTTTTTTCTACAGTACCTCCCAACAAGTAGTTTTTTTGGCGACGGTAAGAATCGAGCCCATTACCTTGGTTAGAGAAAAAAATTTGAGCATGCATATATATGCTCCGAATACGCAATATTAGAATCTTTAATTGATTCGTAATGTCTTTTGTTCAACAATAAATAGAAAGTTTTTCAAAAGTTTAATTTTTAATTTTCTATATTATTAAAAGGTAATTTTACTTGTTAATTATTTTATTATTTTTTTTATGAATTTATTTGTTAATTTGTTAAATTAAATTATTCAATTTAAAGTTTTTTTTTTATCACTTCGATTATATTTCTTTTGTTGTATTGTTTTCATTACAATTCTATCCAGTGATAAAAAAGTTTCTGTGTTTTTTGTTAGTACATTTTTCTAATATTATGTTAATTCTTCTTGATAATATGCGAGCATGTATTGACTCTGAAATATTCAAATACAATTATAATGAAAAAACCCTGTATAGACAGACATGCGAGTTATAAACATTAACAAACATCGTGTCCATACTCTATTTACTTCACTTTATAATGTTTCAATAACACGCGTCTTTAAGGATAAAGGAAACCATTGATAGAAATAAATTGAAATTCTAATAATATAATTGAATCAAAATTTCAAAAAAAATTAGTAAATTTTTTTTTTCTGTATATTGAGTGTAAATACAGATCAGCAGCATGCAACACAAGTATTGATAGTTTTACGAAAACGACTTAGTTTAAAGCATTACAGACTATAAAGTAGGTCTCGATCATTAGCGACTGATAACAATTTTTTCGTTTGTATATTATAGGTATAAAATATGCATATTCTCGCCTATATATAAATTTTGTGTATTCACAAGATGTCTATGCTTTTAAAAATAAGTATGATAATACAGTATTTTATTATGACAATACTGGCACAACAATTATTATTGAATTTGCACCGTTTCAACGTATACCCAAAAAAAGAATTGGTCGACGTAAAGATGATAAATGCGGTACAATTGAAGAATGTGATGTATATAAACAATTTTTATATAATTACGAATCCAATAAAACGAATGATATTATTTATTCAAATATTACAAATAATAAACAAGAACAATTGTGGTATCAAAAGATGCAAACAACTGCAACAATAACTTTCAACAATTTCCATATCAATAACAAAAATACAAAATTAATAACAACACCATTATTAGATTTTATTAAACAGCAAAAAATGGATAAACAAAAAATTAAATATCAGAAGAAACAAATACGCGATAAAGAACGAAAATTACGAAAATTATGTGATTCAGATAATAAAAAATATTTACAATATACAACAATATTTGATTATAAATAAAAAGACAATGATAATACTATAATTGTTATATAAAACAATCATACGCATTTTTGGTGGTGTGACTGTTAATAGAAAACCAAAATCTGACTGATTATTTCACTTGTTGCCTTAATTATTTCATTAAATATTAAAATATAATGTATAATATTATATTTACTATCAATTCAATTATTTTGTATACTTCATGATGCTTGTGTTGCAATTTAAATATAATAAAATTTCATAATGTGTGTTTTATAATAAAATATAAATACAAATCCTTGAAATGAATTTGTTTTCATTTATTTTTTTTATTTTTTTATTATATAATTTGTATGTTTTATTATATAATATCATTTATTAGAGACCACTTTTTAGTCCTTAATAAATATTTCTATAGGACTAAAAAGTGGTCTCTAATAAATGATTTGTTAAATATTAATAAATATTTTTAACTATAAACCAATGAGTCAGAGCGAGACAGCGATACATAAAAAACCATGAGTCAGAGAGAGACAGCGATACTTAAAGGTAAGCGACGCATACTTATTAACAATTAAAAAAAGGTATAAACAATGAAATTTTTCAAAATCTCTTTTTACAATATTATTAACAATTGTATAGAGAATTTAAAAAAAAATATTACTTAGACATTATGCTTTTTTTTAATATATTTTTCATGGGTTGAAAGTACCCAAATTTGAGATTTTTCGAACCTTTAAAAATTCATATCTTTAAAAATATTAACTTTATCGTTAAAAGTCATAGGACCTTTTTTATTGGTATTTCAATAAAGAATATAAAAAAAATTTGTCCGGTTGAAAAATCACAATGCCTTGAAATTGTTTAAACAATTTCGGTTTAAACAATATGGCACCGGGTTGCGCCCTGGCAACATGCATTTATATCATTAGGAGAGCAATTTGAAGAGGATCGCATAAAAAAATTGAGGTGGAATAGTTTTTGGTACTCGTGCGCCGATTCCTTCTGCTCTAATAAGTTTGGTATGATATAATACCACTGGATGTCGTTATGAAAGAAGGACATAATGTCTATATTTAAAGATATAAAAATAAATATTTTAGTTTGTAGAAAACCGGTAATATTCTAAATAATTTTTCTCTATTGAGCATCAAGCAGATTTTACTTGACGAACATCAAATATGACGAATACCTAATAGACACGGTGCCACTCATCATATCAAGTCATTGATAAATACAATCTAAAAATTGGGCTTAAAAATCGTTAGTGTAATAGACTTTTTCCCTACGAAATCTCTGAAAAGTGGGGCGTTTTTTTTTTTGGGAACCAGTAAAATTTTTGGTTATCCCCACATGCTTGAAATTGAAGAACACCGTTTTTTTTTTGTTATTTTCGGAAGATTGTTTAAAAATAGATGCAAAAACGATTTTCTCAAATATGTAACAAAACGGGATGTCTTTGTCCGAAAACATCAAAATTAAAATTTTTCAAGTTGTCGGACAACGGGCATCCACTCGTAAAAGAAAACGTGTACCGTTTTTTCAGATCTTTTTTTATAGAAAAAGTTGTTACAATAATCATAATTAAGCCATTTAAAAATTTTTAGAAGTATATTTATCAATGTTTTATTTGAATACGGGCACCCAGCCTATATAGAAAAGTTATTTTAGTGCTTTACCTCGGAATCTAACATAATATTTATAATAATTAAGTAATATTTATTGAATAACCAAGTAAAAAAAAACGTATAATATTAACGATTAAATTTGCGCTGAGATACGTATGGTAATGAGCTCTATCTCGAAAACGATTCAACGTATCAAAAAAGGTTTTGCAAAAAATTTGTAGAGAATTTTATCCTCTACAAGTTTAATAAAAATGTAAATACGATTGAAAGCAACGAAAACGAGATATTATAAAAAAAACTGATTTTTGGGACTTTTAACCTTGAATATCTAAGGTTCCTTATGTGGGACCAATTGTGACTTTTAGGACAACTTTTATAATACCAAAATAAAGATTTGTAAAAAAATTTAGCTTATTCCGTTGAATTCCAAGGTTGACCTCTTTGTGTGACTAAGATAACTGGATTAATAATGTGCGGCATTTAATTTAAAGTTTAAAGCCATGTGCAAAAAGATCCATATTTTTCCATCTGTTTGTTTAGTTTGGTGTTGTTTTGTTTATCGTTTATTAGTGCATGTTAGATAACACGTTTTAAGAGCAACGATTAATGTTATTACTGAAGTTATAATTTATTAAAAAAAATTTTAATTAAACATTGTTACGTTTTTCATTATCTACGAGATTACTAGATATAAAATCAAAGAATGCTTATAAAATAACTAGCTGGTAATCACCGCTTCGCTACCATAGAAATTGGAAACACCAGATTTAATAATATTTTGTATAATTGACAATTTCGATTTTGATGTTTCGAACGCTTACACAAGGTACAAATATGGGAGAAGGAAAACCAAGAAATTTGTAGACTATAGTATATACGTAAAGACAACTTGCAGATTGAAGAAAATTTACATGCGAATAATTTACTTGCAAGTCGACGTAAAATTATGTATTTAAAATTTCAGGAACATATTTTGAACGATTCTATTTTTTACTTTTGTGTATTCATGGTATAATTCTTAGTTTGTAAAATTGTTATATTGTATTTGAGTGACTGACTACTCCTTAAGTCATGTAGTTTTTGCATAGTTCGTCCATAAACAGACAATATTATTAATTTATTGTATATACAAAATGATTTATTGTTCGGGGTACTACATAATATTGTATTCATTTCGGTTACTTTCAACCCACAAATGACTATAAAAGTGCACACATATGCATGCATGGTAACAAAAATTAAATACTTAAACAGACCATGATGTCATCTTAAGTTTTAAAGATAAATATTTTAATATAATTTATTTTACGGAGTGAGAAAATTATTATGGTGCGTACTTGTTAACTAGATATGCAAGATTTTAATGTTTATCAAACATAAACTTTATTTTATCATATGTTATAATTTGCATATACTTCTTTTAAAAACATATTTCGAATGTGTTACCACAATAATTTTTGATCAAAATGTACTAGGTACTTCAAGTGATTTGTCAATAGATTGTCTTTGAGCTATGATTTCACAGAATCCTATTGTAGTTATTGGATTGAAAATTGTAACAATAATGCAAAAAATTGCTTTAATAACTATTCTTAATTGAAAACATAAATAATTATTCATTTAAATTTGTTAATAAATTTTGAGTAATTTATGTTAAATCATTCATAGACACATTAAAGCAGCATCATTAATTGTAACCGTAGTAACGAAAGAAAACAATACAGATCATAATTTTGCAGCGCTCTTTTTGGATTCGCCAATAACTCCCTTAACCGTACAGGTTTGAAATTTTTTTATTTAATCTTGTTAAATAACCATTAAATTTGCTATAAAATGCCCCACCCGCACGATTTATTTAAATTTCTCTGTAAATATTTGAAATATATCGGATTTACAGTGTTCCTGGAACATCATGTAAGATTTTTTTTTTTTTTCATAAAATAAGGTCATCATTTTAAACTAGACTGAAAAATACTATATACATTTTTTTTCTTGTTTTTTCATTACGCTATCAGTTAAGAAGATATTCATCCGGGAATTAAAAAATTATCCTTAACTCAATACCATAACAAAACTTGAAAATTAAATTAAAATCGAGTCAAAAACAAAAAAATTATAAGCAATCAAATTTTATATATCCTCCTCTTTTTGGAAATTATTGTTAACATGTAATTTATATGGAGATAGTAACAGTTGACGGTATAAGCTTATATTTATTTTTTTGTGTAACAAATTACGGGGACTTAATATTAAATTCCCGTATCTTTATTCTTAAAAAATTTTAATAAGTCACTTTAGATCCAGGTTTGTAAGTAATCAATTGAAGTAATCAAAAAATTTAAACAACATCTCTGTTAAATTTAATTTTATAGTTATAAATTCAAATAAACTTGTAATGTCAAGAAAAATTAATGAAAAGTAGTCGAATTAGTCGGAGGACATTCTAAGTCAGATAATTTTTGATGTAGATAATAATTGTCTCTGTTGTTGTATAAACAACATAAAATTGTCTAACACTTAAAATTATTGAAAAAAAATCTGAATTCGCATTCACTTTAAATGCATTTCTTACAATTATGAGTTTAATCCTTATGATTTGAACTATCGAGGTTCTACTGTATAAAAATTTATAAAAAAGTTAATAGGATCAAGTTTGGTCCTATGTTTGACTCCGGATGTAATGGAACTTCTTTCATGGTGTACAATGAATGTTCTTCAGATACCTATACCATTTTTTATCATTATTCTGACACAAGTGTTTACGAAATTAGTTCAACTTTCAGTAGTAGATATTTATAATAGTCAAAGCAAATTAGATTAAAATATATTTTGTTCAAGCAGAACGGATTTTGTTCAAACATGGCTGATTTTGTTCGTAATCAAATTTAGAAAAAAAAACCAACCTCATAAAATTTTACGCAAATTTTTCATAAAAATTGAGAAAATTCAACAGTGCGTCCCAAAAAATAGAAAAACTTCCATAATTTTAGTCCCCACAAAAATAAAATGGATAATTATTTAATTTTTTCTAATTTTGGGTGCTTTAATTAGGGAAATTTATACATGTTATGGGCTCCATGTTCAATTTTCTCAATTTTTAATATCAGATGATTACAAATCGACTTCTAAACCCCTTTAGCACCATTACTAATAGTTATAGTTAACTTTTTTTGGCATTGAAATTAGGGATGTTTTTTTATATTTTATAGGGTGCTATGATGAATTTTCTTAATTTTATTGTATTTGTGTTCAACGTCCTCAAAAATTTTTTGGTAACAGTATATTTTATTTTAAAAAAATTGTTTATTATTCAATATTATTTTATTATATAATTTACTATAGTTTAATTACGTCATTGTCTACAAACATTACATGCACAGGTTAATAAATATAGCATTTATATTATTTTAATGATTGATTATTCATTATAGTGAATATAAGACCTAATTTTGATTTTAAGAAATTAGTCGAAGCATACTAGGTAAAAATATCTAATTTTGTTGTAACATGGCTCATTTTGTTGGTAATAAAATTTTAAAAAGGCAATTTCATAAAATTTTGCGTAATTTTTTGTTAGGGGTGAAAACCACTGCAACTTAGGTGATGAAAATTATAAATAAAAAAAATCCCAGGAATTAAAAGAAGATGGCAAAGCAAATCGTATGCTAAAGAATTTTTTAGAAAAACCGATACTTTCCGAGTCATTCGTGTTTGAAAACGTCATGAATTTTCTAAGAAACTTCAGTTTTTAAATGGTTTTTCAGAAATAACTAAAAAATTATCGATTTTGTCTAAAAGATTGTTATTATCAAAATTGTAGTTCATAAAAAAATCAAGAAATTAGTATTTTGTATTTTATTATGGGTCAGTCAATATAGACCAAGTTATCATTTGTACGGGGATCTTATTTTTTCATCGAAAAATTATAGGATTTCTCCATTGAATTGTGACAAAACGCTATATTTTATGGGAAAAATAATTTTTTCTAAAGTACTCTTAAATGACTTGACTGAAAATGTGATCTTAAATAATTCTACTATGGAAGATTAGGGTGTTATAATGAAGTTAACAATGAAACACTCCTCATTACTACCCAAATTTGACTTAAATATTATTTTTTAGGCATTTACAAATTACTTTAATTTAACATTTAACATGTGATCCAGGAGTTTGACAGATTTTAATTGGTTATTTAAAAAATTCTGTGTCTTTTTTTTAACTGTAAAAAAATTATCCAGAAATTCTCAACTTTTAATATCAGATTTGTATTCAGCGACTTCAAAAGTCTTTGGTACCATTATTATAAGTTTTAATTGTTATTTTATTTATAGTTTTTTGGGGTTTAAATTAGAGAAGTTTTTTTCATTTTATTTTTATTTTTTTGTTTTGAATTTTTGTAATTTTAAACGTTAAGTTTGTGCTCAACAACCTCACAAACTCTTGGTAACAGTATTTTTAAATAAAAATATTTTTTACCGTTCAATACAGTTTTGAAATGGGGATATAATGTAGAATTTTTAAGGAGGAGTGGCTGATTTACGCAGAAATCACAATTGATCAAAATCCGTTATGCTTCAACAAAATTAGATATAAGACACTACTTTTACCTATTTTTCTCAGACTAAATCATATTCATATATCATATTCGTATAATAAATGTTATATATTGTTATGTAAATAACATATTTTTTCAAGGCTATGCTCGAATCACATATATGAATTTACTTTAATAACCACCCACCGTACACTTGACTAACTATATTCAAAGAGCTTTATTGTTCCTGTTCATATGTTTAATTCATAAAATTCAATAAAAGTATGTTAAACCTAAGGGTGGGTATGACGTTCTAATTAATTTTCAAATAAAAGTTTATTGAAAATAATTTATGCTATTTTTCTTTTTTACATTTATATTTGTAAATAGCCAGGGTAGAAAATTTTTGAAAACAAAAAAAATTACAGTAGAATGAAACCAATTGGAAACGGAAGATGATAAAAATGAAAGGAAAAATAAATTACGGGTGATCTGAGTTCGGGAAGTAAGGGGGTGGCGAGTGTGTAAGGGTAAAATTCGGTTTATCTGAATTTCCGGCAAAACTACAAGTCCTATGGAAAAAAAAATTAAATGGCAAATTTGTAGGTAATAAAAATATCTTTAGCTATTGTATTAACACTGTTTTCACATAACCTCAAAATTTATTTGAAAAATTAAAATAACCAAGTTTTTGGTTTTTTATTTTTTTTTCTCCGAAATTTGGTGAAAACTTACCTTTTTATGTTCCAAATACACTGTAATTTTTTTGATTTAAAATATTGATTTTTTCATCTTATTTTGAATAAATATCGAAAAAGCACCCTAATTTCCAATCGAACATCCTAATTTTTGAGGTTATGTGAAAAAAGTGTATATACAAAAGTTGTAGATCTTTTTATTACCTACAACTTTGCCATTTAAATTTTTTCCATAAGACTTGTAGTTTTACCGGAAATCGAAATAAACCGTGTTTTACCCTTAAAAATTCACCCCCTTTTACTTCCCGAACTCAGATCGCCCGTAATTTTTTTTTGCCTTTCATTTTTATCATATTATCTTGCATTTCCGATGGGTTTCATCCTACTGTAATTTTCTTTCACTTTTTATCATTTTTTAAGGCTTCTCTACTCTGGTCTTTAATTAAAACTACAAAACTCAAATGCCATATACCCTATAAATATATCAGCGATGTGTCGGAAGAGGAAAAAGATTCGTGTCCGTAACCGTGTTTCTTTTTCAGCGTATCATTCATCTTAAACTGATCTTTTGCATAAGTTTTATTCCGTATATGAATTTATAAGTAAATGCAAAAATAAAACACTGTTAAATTCCATTAAAATTCTTTTTATTTCTTAAAAATTGCTTATTTGGCCAAAATTTATTATTGCAACCGTTATTTTAGTGAGCAAAGTGTTAATTCATATTATTGATTATTCTTATCTTAAGGTACTATATAGTAATTTAAGGTACTATATAGTAATTACACTATTTTATTTCAAATTTATTATTCAAATCAAATAATACATCTAATTGATATCCCAAATCACATTTTAATCAATAATCATTTTAAGGATTTTCAATTTCAGGGTCACACACACCGATTCTTTGAGTTGAAAAATTAAGATCCGTATCCGTATCCCCGGTTCCGGCACACCTCTGATATATATATATATATATATATATATATATATATATATATATATATATATATATATATATATATATATATATATATCCAGCTGCCATATACCTATATATATATATATATATATACCTATATATATATATTTAAAATAACAGTATTGTTATTTTGAAAAATTTCAGAATCTCACGTACGTAGGTAGTAAATAGGTTTCGTACAATTAATTTGAAAAATTTCAGAATCTCACGTACGTAGGTAATAGGCTTCGTACAATTATTTCTTGAGTTTTATTAATTAATTTTTAATTAATATAGCACGTATTTTTATTAAAGAATAGGAGGGCATTACTATTTATATGTAGAAATCTACATAACAAGTAACATGTTAATGGCCTTAACAAACCTAAATTTTCTAAATGTTTTTTGCTAACAAATTCGGGCAAATATTTGCTTTTTATCAATTTATTGGTGGTTTTTGAAGATATCTTTAATATTATTAAACATTCATTATATCCTTGCAACACGTTTTTGAACAGTAATAAGAAAGAATTTAACCCATTCACCTCTTAAAACTGCATGCTTATGTTTACATTTACAATGTGTTTCTACAAAACCAAAACGTGTGCAAAGTATTTAGATACGTATTGTATAATTTTCCGATTGGTTTCATTACAATTGATAAATTTTATAAATGCAATTAAAAAAAGAATGCTCTATTTTATAAGCATTTCGTTAAGTTAATTTATACATACCTAAATCCTTACAATTATATTCCTTGATATTAAATGGAACAAAGTGGGTTATATAGTTAAAAGCCCAAGCAAAATCAAGTTTTTCATGACTTTAATACTGATGACTTAATAACTAGAAACGGATACCAATTTATTAAAGATGGTCTTTGAAACATATTTTGAAAGTTGTATACTGCTTAGAACAAAACTAATAAACCGATTTTTGGAACATAATTTTTTTAGGCTTTTTAAATATTTTTAAGTATTATATAAAACTTTTTTAGACCTGAGCATGATTAATGCCATGCACCCTTTGTTTTCAATATCAATGTTTGAACTATTTTTTATTATAAGCACTCATAGAATGTATTACAATTATATATATTTTTATTAGCTAATTTTTTTTTTCAATCTTTTATAGTTTCAAAGTTTTTTATCTAAAATACACTCCAAAATTTCAACTCGCTATCTCTTTTCATATTTCAGTTATCTTAAAGGACAGACGGACCAAAGGACATGCGCAAATGAACTAATTAGAAGATTCTACCAATACTTTTATCAAAGATTTGTTTATGGCTTCAATATTTTCTAGCGTTACAAAGTTTAGACTAAAATTAATACTCTGACGTATACTGTATATTTCGAATATAAAAATAATACGCCTATAGTAAATAAGGCATCTATTTACATAATTTTCATTAAAATTTTTGTAAGGACCTGCTCACATCAATAAATAACTTTAATATTTGTATAATGATTTTTTTTACTCCAATCAATGAAGATTGTTTTCCCTTAATCATATTTTTGAATAGCTCAGATTTCCTTGAAAAGTCGAGTATAAAAAGATTTGATTTGATGTGTTTTTTGAAGTCAGCATTGTAACATTTTAATTAAGTCCAGTCTATTATTTCATTCTTATATATCACCCGTCTAATTTTTTAAAAAAACCGCAGAAAAATTTTTTTTTTTTTTAGTAATAAATTAATAAAAAAATAGCAAAACAATATGGACTAGATTTCATTTCTGGGATGTGATATTGCCATGGTAGCTTAAGCTACATATTATTTAAATCGTCCTATCTACTCCAAAATAAAAGGGTCGTTACACATTGTATATTAATTACTTCTAGTGTCTTTACTATTGTGAATATATTTATAAATACGATCGTGGCACTTAAAAAAATATGTCAGTAGAGTAAACAAATTAAGTTGGCAAATTATAAAGGATAAGTACAATTTTATTATTAAATATAATACAAAATAATAATATTTATATTAATGGTACGTTGTTGTCTACAATACAATTATATTATATTTGAACTAAACATATTTAGATGAGATAATATTAAAGAAATATTAATTTATAAAAAACAAACATAAAATAACACACGCTGCACTCTGGTATGTTTCAAACAAAATAATTTAAGTATTCAAATTAAAACATTTTGTTTATGAACCAGGGTCGTATGAATAGTCATCATTGTGAAAACATTACTACAAGCAGATTAACATACTATTGTTACTATTATTTGATTTTTTAGTATGTATACAATTTTAAATGATTATTGATGTAAATTTTTCCTAAATAATCTCTTATACAATAAAATATACTGTATTACATTTTGTATATATACATACAGGTGTTTCAATATACATTTATCAAACTCCCTCTCTGAGATCATGAGACTTAGAAAAAAATGATTCAGCTAAAAGTTATAGGATTTTAACGGCAAGTTCATTCGTGGTATTTATTTTGACATTAGCAATGATCATCAAATTTATTTCAAGATTATATTTATATTATTGGGTTTAAAATTAAGGTCTTATGGGTTTGGAGCTTATGATTTTGGGGTTTATCGGTTTGGTTTTCAAAAATTTGGGATAAATGTGCTCGAAACCAGGCATTTGGATTTTGGAAAGGCGGTATCTGTATTTGAAAACAAAGTTGTATGTACCTTCAAATATCCTAAGAGGATCATTGCCAAGACTTAAATAAATATCATCATTGGTCTCACCGTAAAAATCCTGTAGCTTTTGCCCAAATCATTATTTTTTTTAATCGCATATTTTGACTGATCTGGGATGTCCAATATTTTTTGAACACGCTTGCTTTATGTATTTCCATATTTTAGTCAAGTGATCAGTGCTAATCCATCTATGGTCTCTTTTGTTATGGATTTTGCAAACGTTTATCGGATTGATCGATATGAGTGAACAAAATCAGTATTGATATTTGAGATATTTCAAGTCAAAGGTTATGCCTAACCGAAGAATAAATAGATAGGAATGTATGTTAATTGCTGTAGTCAGTTGACTGAAAATAATTTCTACGAAAATATTTTTTTTACGGAAATCCGTTTTTTTTTGTGATACCATAATAATTGAAGTGTTCTAATTTCTAATTACTTTTAATGTTGGCTTGTCTTATTTTTAATTACTCATATGAAGTACAGAATAATGTATAAGTTTATGAATGTGGGATTTTATGTTCTGAAAATACATCCTACGTAAAAGAAAGTTAAATATTGGATATTATTACAAAGTATTCATAGATTTATGAAAACAAATATACAAATATTGATAAAATTTTAAATAAACAATCAATAATTATTAAACGTAAAACGCAAATTACTGCTATTTATATCGATAGATTATTGCAATTAAAACCGTAGGAAATACAAGAATGTTCATGGTTTATGTAATGATGTTCTATAAATGTTAGCAGATGTGGCAATTGGGGAGTGGGCGTATTCAAATAATCATGGCATTATTTCGTAGTAATTCCTGGTTTTACGGGATATTCATAAATTAAATCATACAACTTTATTATTTTGAAACCATCTCCGCACGGTTGTCACATCTGGTCACATTTGTGAAAACCTCTTCGTTGGTATGACGTCACAAATTTTCCAATTTTACATATGGAAATGATTAAATTGATACAGCAGTCTCAAAATTATTTGGACAAATGAATAATAGAATCTTTGCTCTCACTGCGTCGACACGTGTGGTGGCAATTGTCAAAGCCTTCATAGGCTACTGATGAAATACAAAACAGTATAGATATATAGTAGTAATACAATGAGTATAGACTCCCAACAAAATGGCCTTAATGTTTAAACCTATAAGCATATATTGAGAGTTGGTGATATTTCAAAAAAAGTTAATTACGCGTTTAAATATTTAACATTTTAATATGTGACGTAACGAAGCTCCTTAACGTAATTAATGCATAGCTCTTAACACTAATTAATATATTACACAACAGGAAACCAAATTTTTGAGCTAAAAGATTATTCTAAAATACGGGAAATATTTAGTGTTGAGCGAATTTTTAATTATTCCAACAATAAATATGTGGATAATAAAGGTTTTAATAAAGAGTCAAATCGTTCTAAGCTTAAAGAGATTTTATTGTTGAGTTGTAATTTTTTTTTTAGCGCTTAAAGGCGCCTGGCAAAGGATCACCGACAGAAAGTGCCTGGCAGTATGGATTATAAATTTTTAAAATATCCTTAGACTCATACATAAAAATAAGCCTTGAGAATATAAAACAAGTGAGTAGTGTTTGTTCCCAATTTTAACACACAGTGCCTGTAAGCTGACCGCCGCGTCGGCACAAGATTGCAAGTATACAAACAGTGAAGGTAAATACTACCTATTACCAGCACTACCTTGTTTCGCACGTTTTATTTGTGCGAAAAGAAGTAAGGTCTGGTGGCCCTGGTATCTTAGACCACATATTAATATACTATTTATAAAGAAATCAAGAATATAATGGAATTATTTTAACATTAATACGATATGGCAAGACTTTTCATTAAAAAATGGCTACCTTTTTTTTTCAAACACCATCCGGACTAAATTTAGGTAACGTATCCAGTATTATTTTATACACCGAATGAAGAAATGTTATAATCTATTTGAATTAATAAAAGAATCCGCCACTGGATTAGATAAAATAAAGAAAAAATGTCAAGTATAAGTGAAGTAATGTTGACTACCTAATTGAATGAAATAGTGTGGTCGCTTTAAGTGAATTGTATGAATAAGCCCACACTTTTATAATAAACGATTGAATTGAATGGTGTATGTACTAAACGGAATGGTCTCGTCCGCGATGAGGTCGATTGGTATATGGTGCGGCGCCTACACAAACAACCAATAAAACACTACAAACAGAACAATATACACAAAACACAACAAACATATTTGAATGAAACACAAACAAGTGTGTAAAACAATTTTAAACATACGATTATTATATTATTATTTTAAACATAGATTGTAATATAAGTACATATATATAATATGTTTATTATAAATATCACGATTCTAGAAATAAAACAAAGTACTTTATTAAGGAAGGTTCTCCGGCCGTAATAGAAAAAATAAATTAGCAAATAATGATCCGAGTTTTTAGTATTTTATATTATAGTTCACAAAACATACAATATTAAACAAGAATTTGATCAATTAAGAGAGTAATTATTAATTGATCGGCAAGGTATCAAAATTTTGGTTTTTTTATAATAATATGTTTTGTTAAGTTCGAACTAATATCTACTAATTAATTATTTTTCTATTACTGCCGAGGGAGCTCCCTTAATCATGTTAATATTGGTGCTATATTATTATATTCAAAACTATAAAATGGGAAAATCCTGAAAACAGATATCTATCGATCATAATACATTCTAAATTATTGTCAACAATGTTGTTCAGGCTATCACAGGAGAACCAATTTTTGACGAAAATATTTTGAGGATAAAAACTTGTGCCAATAGATATTTAATTCTAATCGTTAGTAGTTGTATTGGAGGGAAGGTGGAAGCTTAGAAAATAGACCTTTCTAATCTGTTTTACCGACGTCTATGATTAGCAACTGATTGTATCAGTTCGTGATTTATTTGATAAACTTAATGAATCTTCTCCAAGCATATTTATTCTAACGTAATCTATTGTATAACACCAGGTCTTCAAAATTATTTAAATTAATTATTTTTTCCGACAAAATCGATCTACAAACAAGAGTTACTACGTAAAGTAGTTAGTAAGACAGCCGGCTGATTTAAAGTTCTATGGATAAACAATTTTTGGTGTATGCGTGGTATTACTATAAAACTCAAGGTCCATAAGTCTGAATGTTTTCAATTTTTCCCGTATGTATGTTACTTTTGGGTTGAGATTTCGAGAGCTATACATATTACTTTATAAGATACATTTATATCAAAATTGATATCAAAAGATAATATATTATATAAAATTTATAGCAAAAGAAAGGTTTGGACGAGTTAAAAAAAGGATTAACTAGTTCAGCTTGCTCGTTATCATGGGGTGACATATGGATATAAAAAATATTTTATATACAGGTAAACACTGCGGCGCATGATAGCGGGAAAATGGTTCGAGAACCATCTTATTTGATAAGAAACATGACCTAAATTTATATGAAAAGAAATATTTCGACTAGTGAAATAAAAGGGTCTAGCCTTGCCCGCTATCACATGGTGACCTCTGAATAACAAAAAGTTTTCTATAGAGATTGACAAACACATGGTTGCGGGTAACTGAGTCTGGCCGATACTAGAATCTTTTATTGCACTCGTCAAAACCTTTCTTTTGATTTAAATTGAGAACTTAAACCGGAAGTAATATGCATACGGATAAAATTGGTAAAATTAAGGCATATGCATTTAGGTTTATAATAATACTATGTACTCACCAAAAACTGCAATTCACATTACAACAATGTCTAATGTACAGTGTAAAGAACTTAAACTTATTAAATACAGAACATATATTGTGTGAACTGTGAATTAGAAAGAGATTAAACTTTAGTACCAAATTTGTATAGCAACCAATATGTATTGCATTCTATAGTATGTTAGTGAAACATTCAGATCGTGATGATTTTTTTGAAGAATTTGAATCTTTTTTTACAAATTATACGATTATATCAGCCCAATTGATTGTACTATCTATATAAATTCATAACTCTTAATGAAATCCTTATCCAGTTAATTTCATGGTTTTATTTTTTAAACTATCGTATGTATATGTATTTTATAAATTATCGTTTGTATAAATTATATATGGGTATTGCGCGCAAGGATTGATATACCTTTCAAGGCATTTTAATTGTAAAATTGAGTAATATAAAAATAACCTATAATTATTTTAAGTTGCGTTTATGTAAAACTATATACCAAATTTTAAATGCACAGTCTTTTGGTTTGAAATAAATATATATTATATTCAGCCAGTGCGTATATTATGGCCATGCCCATTCTAAAAATATATTTAAAAAATTTTGATTACGGATTTTATCATTTATATTCACAAATCAAGTACGAAACCTCTTTTTAATACAACACAAATAATAATTTAAGCCGAATATTTTATTTTTCTGATAAATAATTTATTACCTAATTGTTTTTACTATTATTTAACAATACAAATAATTGTAAACGAGAGATAGGCATCGCTTGGTGTGACAAAATTTAACATTCGCATCTCATCACTCAATTAGACTTTAATTTATTTATTGATTTTTTTTAAATATTTTATTTTTCGGTTACGATAAATTATTCTTATCGAATTTGTAAATATGGGTGGAGGAATCTAGAATTTGTGACGTAATATTTACAGGGGGAGTAGTCGTAAAGGAGAGGTTGGTAGTTTATATGTTCACTTGTTAACTTTTTGAAAAGCCGCATCCTGGATATTAGGAAACAAAAGAATTATATATGCGAATATTTTTGTTATTGTTTTTAGTTTAAAATTTATGGTAATTTGTCACACATAGATATGCCGAACGGACAAAAGTATTGAATTTCCTTTTAGTGGTTACACTTGTACAAATGGTATTTATATTATACATATGTTTTAAATCATTCATAAAATACAAATATGTGTCAAACTAGGCAAATCTTCAACTGAAGAATAATTATTAAAAATAAATACTGATTTTACTAAATTGCCAAAAAAGTATTAAATATATTTACAATTGCAAAATCAAATTAATAGGTCACAACTGTATAAATTGAAATATTTTGTAAATATTAATCGAGCTACTGTATATATACAGTATATATACTCTATATATCCAGTATAGCTATCTCGAGGTCGTCTTTATCCATTTCATCCTTCGGAAATTGCCAATTTCAGAAAAATTTTACTCAATAAATTGATCTAACAAACAGATAGAGTGTGTCGTAGAGGCAACATTTTTGCTAGATATGAGCGGAACCCAGGTTTGAGTGTCGGTGCTTTCAGCATTCTTTTTTTTTTTTGCTTTTATTATTTAATATTTTAAAAATTGATTATTTTCTGTTAAATATTTCTTTAAACGAGGATCGATTGAATTCAACAATTAGGATGAAACGTCTAATAATATTTAACATACCAAATCTAACTAGGCACTTATGATTAATGAAAGCTAACTGGTACTTACGATTAATGAAAGCTACAACAAAATAAAATATGTAATATGCGGGTAGCATTATGATAATCAGTTTGGAGAACACCTTTTTTTAAAGCTTCGAGAAAGGATGCAAGTTTCATGTATTAGAAGATTGCTCGCAAAGTTCTAAACAACAATGTTTTAAAGATTGTTCATAAATATTATAATTTTCAAAAATATAATAAAATCAATGCCTTTTTTTTCAATGCCTATGCATTTCTTTCAAGTTCCGAGGAGCCGAAATAAAAATTGGTTTTCGAAATTCAAAATATTGACTTGTAAAAATATTTTGTTTCTATTAAAATTTGGCAACTTTACAATAACTTCAACTTTACACAATTCCAGGTAAATTCTAAAAGTAAAACTCGAAAAGTCATAAAATTTGCGTGGAAAGATGTGAATTTGTAAGTTATTGAAGAATTCCAAATTTCAGATTAAATAAAATGTTTTTATGTTTTCTAAAAAATTTCATTGTTTTTATGTAGTGCGACATTTTAGTAATGGGATACTGCAATTATGAAGGTATCTTCTTATATTATACTTACCACAGTGTTGATTGAATGGAATAGATTACATTTTATAAATTGCTTTTGAATATGTGCAGTTTATTTGAATTAATCATTGAATATAGTTATAGTTCTATTATAATACTTAATAATAACTAGTTTATTTATTTTTAACAAAACTGTTTTATTCGTGTTAATTTAGTTGTTAGCTAATTTCAATAATACTAAGTTTTATGCTCTTAAATAATTAGTGAGTATTTAAATGTACTACTTTTATTCTTCTTAGTTTAAGCTATACATATTGCATACAGACTACGTTTATTGATAATTAAAAATATTGTACTAGATTTCTTGTCATTTTGAAAAGTGAATCGTTTTCTTTTTTGGAGCGTGTAAATCTTGAGATTATACCCACAAGCTTCAAATTGACAATCGATGTTTTGTTATTCTAATAGTATGTCCGTTTCCCAACACACTAAAAATTTAAATATTAATAAGGACAAATGACATTCCGTTTGTCAAATGACAAAATGGAATGGAATGCATTTGTTTTTTGCCCGTCAATTATACATAAAGTCCGACAATTTCCATCTTGTGGGGACAATCGAAAATGGCTCCCACTTTTCAGAATTTCCGTAGAGGTTAAAGTCTTTACACTAATTATAATTAAGCCATAAACAAATCTTTAGAAGTATATTCATGATTTAATATGCTAATGCGGACTAATAGTATTTATTGATAATTAAATACTAATAGTAGACATTAATTTATACACTTAAATATAGAGATGATTGAATTTTTTAAAGAAAATAAAAATTATTGACCTAACGAAGTGAGGACTATGGTATAACTACGATTTTGTATTTCTGTATTTCGTTTGTCTGTATCTATCAAGCTATCTGTCTATGTTTATTCCGCTGTAACTTTCGAATGCCTTGTTCGATTTAGACGAAATTAAGTCCATTGAAGGTCCACGCGAAGTTAGGTAGGTCCATTGATACCACTCAGAAAATTTACGGTATGAATTACTTTTTTTCTAAAAAATATTAAAAACCGGTTTCGAACATGGGATTTTATATTTAGAAAGCTTTTTATCACTTATCACTAGGCTAACTGTACTATGTATAGTATATATACACCATCTTTATTTTTAATTAATACATATTATATTTAATTTTTTTGTCATTGTATTTAATTTGTCTGACTAAGATCATGTTTTGGATTGTGTCAGAAATTTTCTAAATTTTCTGTTCGTATTATTTATATACTTTTTATTTACTTCTGATTGAGGTCTACAGTTCACAGAAATACTACTGATTTTAATTATAACTCTTTTAGTTAGGCCACAAAATTTGCAATAAATTAATATTTATAAATTCGAAAGTTTGGTATATTTTGTTTTAAATTCCACTACTGATTATTTTAAGTCGGAAATTTTTAAATAAAATTCGGAAATATTTATCATAAGTAAAATTTGCACACATATATTCGATTCTAATGTTCTATCATAAAATTCAAAATATCTCGATAAGTAAATATGGAAATATTTATGATAAGGAATTAAGCACTAGTAAGAAATATAAATCAGTAAAATAATTCAACAATTAACTTAAAATTTAACTTTTAATTCAGAAATCGTTGTTAAAAAACTAAAACGTATAAAATAAAGTTTTTGTAAAATTTAATGTTAAAAAACGCGGAGTTTTCAATAATATAAATGTTATTTTAAAAAATACTCCCTATTTAATTTATTTACAGTAGATCGCTTTATTTTAAAAAAATGAATAACAACCAGAAACCTCACAAGAATAGTGAGTTACCTTCCCACTACAATAACAAACGTTAACTTGAAGCCATAGATATGCTTGCCATAATGCGTCTTGAACGTATGCACTTTTTGTAACAATTTTAAAATATAAAATATGCTAGGGTATATTATTTTTAGTCTAAAGTTTGTAATTATATGTCAAATAACAGTCAGCTAACTGAAATTTTGATACCGTATTTTAGACTTGATAACTGACTTTAACTTCGAGAGTGAGCAAAATCGGTCGATTTGGTCTAGTGGAACTATGACCAAATTTTTCTACCATAAAAGACGAGAAATGCGTACGTAGAAAGGTTTATTTTTTCAAAACCTTTTATTTGAAACATTTATCGTAAACTGTTTACTTTCGCAAACCCTTTAACTCAAATTAAACTATATGTAACACATAACTTATTATACCTAATACATCTATTCAAGTATCTAAACTATCAACTCTGTTCGTTGTTATCTTTACTAGTAAATATTTAACATTTATAATGTTGTCTAGTATCAACGAAGTCCATACAGTTACTTCGTTTATTTATTACTAATTATCAATGGTCATATAGGTTAATTCAAGAATAGTTTCATATTTCTAATTCAAGGTATGGAACCCTGAATAAGGATTTTAACCATATCCTGTCAAATATGTTTGAATTATTCAAATAAAATTTTTATCACATAATTATTTATTTATGTATGATGCTCTCTTCTAATGATGTAATTATTTGACATTCTTGATCGTTTTAAAAATAGAAATGATCTATTATGATTTCTTTTATAGAGTGACTTGAAAAGTGTGAGAGTTAGTAGTGAAGGTAGTAGTGGGGGTTGTAAAAACGTGACAATTATTAATATAAATTAATTAATTGAATGTTATGTTTCCTTACAAAACTTTTAAAAACATTTCATTACATATTTATAAACATGTAATTTCTAATTGTAATTTTAAATTTTTTAATAGTTAATTTTATAGATGTAATTTACATTTAACATTAACAAAAGAAAATGTAGAAACAAGTGTTGTTATGGTTAGAGGAGTACTAAAACTATTAAATTAAATAAATAATTTAAAAAATAAAAACCGACTGCAAAAATGAAAATTTAAACGCAATGCATTAAAACGACCGCAAAAAGATTGATTCAATTTAAATGAAAATCTAAAGCCGAAGTTAAATACCCGCCACAATAAGACCAATTTTAAGACCAATTAATTATTTCTAATGAATTTATACACACAAATTTTACTTAATGCTTTTATGAGGAATAAATAACACATTATAAAAAAGATTTTATTAAGATTGAATGAGAATTTTCGAAGTCTATCGAGAAATATATCTTTATATATAAAATAGGTGTGACACTTTTTTAACGATGAATCCCTTTTAATTTCCTTTATTTTAATATCCTACTCGATATTTTTGGTTAACTTTGTTTATTAACGTATTACTATTTCGCTCCAAAAATCCGCCATTTTGTTTTTTTTTTGTTTTTAAGTATGTATCTAAAGCACTTGGGTTTTTAAAAAGAATAACGATACCTAAACTGTTGAAATCTATCAAGCGGTTTGGACAATAAGTAATAATACGGGTAATAAAGAAATTTGAATCGTAAATACACGCGGATAAAGCATATACCATTCTTTGGTTGTCGTTAAAAAATGATATTTAATTATCACTCAAGTGCGGATACAATCACAGGGGGGATTATAGGAGTCATGAGCCCCTAGTAAATATACATATATATTTTAAATGTTTGATTACTTCGGATTCAACTCTCCCATTGCAAAAGTGATGTGAATGAAATACAGAATTCTTGGTAATAGGATATTGCACATTCAATAAGAAAATATTCTCATAATCGTTGAAAACAAAACAAAATTGATGAAAAAATAAAGAGATACATAATGGTGGCGTCAATTCTAAGCATGCCTATCTTTGTTTTAATCAGAATTTTTCAACGTCCATATTTTACTTTTTTTTAAAGATTTAAAAAATACCTTCAGTTTCCTGTTCGTGAAGTAAAATGTCTCAAACGTAGTTAAAAATAAATGGCGACTATGTCCCTTAATTACTTCTGCAAAAATTAAACTTTTGTTTTACCATTAAAATATTGACTATTTTAATAATTAATACATGGATATATTTTTTCAATCATATTTAAAAATATCAAACTCCTAAAAAAAGCATTAAAAAAATTATTGAGAATTTCTGCTTTTTATTTTGTATGTATTGTGTGACCACAAAACACAGAAAGATAGCAGGACCAAAGCTCCGTAAATAATCACACTGTATATATTTATTTATTGGTAGGTCAAATAATGCATGTTTGATATTTTTATTGTCTCAAGCTCAACTCCATATTATTAATCTTATAATAAAAGAAACTTGGGCAAAAAGTGTAGTAATTAGAATTTTCGAGAAAGTGGTCGGTGGAGGGAGTAAATATAAAAAGTTTTTTTTTGGTGGTACAAATTCCGATCTTTTAATTTGTTTTTAATTTTTTATTTGTAACTTAGTTTTGGTTTAGGACTTTCCAATTTGATATGCAGCTAGCAGCGCCATAGATTTTTCTGTAACATTAAGTGGAACTAAATTTTCCAATAGATTTAATTTGATTTTGCCTAAATGGTTTTGTTAGCTTCCTAAAATTTGTCTACTGTCGACGATGTTTGCGGTCAACACATATGTACATTTTGATTTCAAAAAATTTTTTTTATTGACTTGAATTGATTTTTAAGTAAAAATACACTGAAGAATCGAAATTAATTGTTGCAAAATAATAATGGAAAAAAATATATATAAAACCTAATAATATTTATGTTAATGAATACTAAAACTATATTCTTTAGAAATATTTAGAAATTATATATTTTTATACTTTAGGAGTTAGTGAATGTTATTTACTATTCACACATGAATTGGAAAACATCTGCTGAGGAATAATCATGGTGCTTCCATATATAGAAACATTATATAATCTTATAAGTAAATAAATGCATAAACTTTTCCTGAAATTCATTCATAAGTTCATAACGGCAGAAACTATTAAGACAAGGTTTTATTTCGTTGTAATATGTTGATCGTTTTTTTGAAAATTATTTTTATAAAAATTAAAAATATATCATAGCTTCATTAAATACACCGTTGGCCATGCAATGTCATCCAAACTGAACGTTATACAAAATTCAAATCTACAGGTTGAATATATCTGCTGCATCATTGAGTTGCAAGATTCCACCCGAACAAACATACATTGCAAGTTAAATAAAAGCATCATATAAAGAATAATGATATTGTATAGTATATGTAAAACGAGCGAAAGAGAAGAAAGGGTAAGGTTTTATTCTTACTTTGAAGTACTGTATCTTCTTATTTATTCTTAATCATATTATTATATTATTTTTATTTTTATTATCGTTAATATTAGGTATGAAGTAAATTTTAATATGGGACGACGGAGCACATAACGATTTAAATTTAATTGAAACTGTTTCTAGAATTTCGTTGTACATAATTATTTTTACCAGAGTTTGTGAAATTCAAAAATTAACTTAATTTGGATGTATTTGGATATTTGAGTACATACGTAATCATAAAATATACCGAGAGCGTATTTGAACATTTCTTGAACGTTTTAACAATTAAATATAGAGTAAGTCTGGGGCAGATAGCTCTACGGGATAGATAACCAGTCTAATTATTTTCGGAACCCATAGCTAAATAGCAATTTACAATATTGCCGACTTATATTATTGTATTTCTGTCTAAGTATTGAACTAAGCTCGGAGTATTGCCATCTACTTATGAGTAAATAATTAGACTTGGCATCTTTCCCGTTCTACCATCTCCCTATCGGACTTACCCCAATTTAATCTCTTGGCTTTCTGTATCTCAGCACATTTGAAGAGTGGGTATCAACTTTTAATATATAGAGGTAAAAAATGAATGATTTGCTTATTAACTGCTCGATTTTATATTCGTGAAGCATAAGTTTTTATTTCTATTTTAAAAAATATAAAATTAAGTTAAATATTAATAATACGCTTATTAAAAGTTATTATATACAAGTTTTTAGTATTTATTATGTGTATAATGTGTAAGTCATTGAGTATTTCCAAGAATTAGACAAATGCAAAGAACACAAAATATTTTTTAAAACCGTTTACACGACAATTTCTTACAGCATGTTTTAGTATAAAAAAACAATAATGTATCATTTATTGTATCATTTATTTAAAGCATAGTTATCATTTACTTTAGATAAAGCTCAGTCATTTCGATAAGCTTATACCATTTTTATACCACAGAACATGGCATATAAAATCAATGAATTCGAATTGATTTGCCGATCCTCCGTACTTTCCAGATCTGGCCCAGCGATTTTTAACTTTCTACAAACTTCAAAAAATGGTCCGGGCAATGAAATTTGGTGATTGTGGAAATTGCAGCTTATTTTAAGAGCAAACCGTTCTACAAAAAAGCATAAAATTAGGAGCAATTTATGGAATGTTTATAGGAGCAATGAATGGAATGTAGTACAATTAGTAGTCTTGATGAAAAATTTGAATAAAAAAAAAAATTGGTTTTCTTATAGTTGAAGCTAGGATTATTGAGTGATTTTAATTATTACCCACTAAACTGAAATAAACATTATCAAATCAGGATCGTTATTATTTCAAATTTTAAGTAAATTTGTGTATGTTTGTTCATTCATGAAGGTTTTATGAATCTTTGTATCCAATTCATACGTGAATGTGATAGAACTGAAGTTCAATGTTCGGTTCGGATAGTTATTAATTTAACGTCTTCATTATTTTTCCTAAAAATGTAATTAGACTTTCTTTTCAAATGGTCAAGTTTCGAATTATATATTATTAATTACATCATGCTACAATAATTCTAGGATATTTGCTTTTAATAAAAAATTACAATTCACCAAAGATTTATGTATAAGTAGTATGATAAAATTATGTGACTGAACTTCACACTTAGATACTAGGAATCATGTTTTATTAGTTAACACAGTCAACGTTAAACCTAGAATGTCAATCTTCTTCTTCTATCCGTAGTCGAAATAATGCAAAATGCTGTTAAGGCCATGCATAAAGCATGTTTAAACTTATTTACGTGGTAACTTTTATTAACAATATATATTCTGTGATTAAATTTTTTTAGTTATGATCAAACAAAACACTTTGAATTGTTATAAACTTAAAAATTGTTCTTTTAGTAGGATATTATTATTGAGTATTATATATTATCTTTTATCGTAACATACGATATTAATAATTTTTTATCACACCATAATCAGCATTTTTTTTAAATAATATTTTGTTATCGTTGTTTAATTCGTCTTGTAGTAAAATGACATTTTTTCAATTCAGCATTAAATTATATAAAATCATGACCAAAGGTTAAAATCTTAATATAATGAACATTTTTACGCCAATGAATAAAAATGAATATATTTTTATGATTGGAGCACAGCGAAATAATATATTTTAAATTACTAATATAGAAATTCGAATCAAAATAACCGTATTGAAAGCAGTCCAATTACTTTGGATTTTGCTTGTTCAATTAACGTCAGCGATGATTTCCTATATTTTATGAATCTTATATTCTATTAATACTTAATAAAAGTAATAACAATACAATCTTTGATCGCAATAAATGGGAAACGGCCTAGCCTTTCACAAAACATAAAGAACATAAAGAATAATGACTTCTATATGGATAAATTAATATCTTTTATAGATATAATTAGTATAGAATGAATTGCCCACGCTTGTTTATCAGCAGCAATTCTCGACCACGAGTTTTCTTTGTATTTTCTCAACTTGCACAACTTTGTTTCTCGCAGAATATGTATCAATTTTATATGGCAGTCAATAGAATAAGTTTATTTTGAGTTTTCTATAGTTAAAACTCATTAAGCTACTTTTATCACAATTCTTATTTTGTTTGGCAAAATAATTTATTCAAAATGTGACTGAAAAACTATTGTTTGATAAACTCTATATTTCAGTTTCCATTAAAAATGAAAAGATACACCTATGTTACTTAAAAAATAATTTTTAGTTAACTTGTATTCATATTTACTTATTATATAAGACTTGAAGAGTTGATTGAAAAAACTGATAAAGTAACCTTTTCATAAAATTAATTATACATGATGTAATGAATGAATATACATGTAAGATAGGATATGTATAATACAATTTTTTATATTTATAACATATCCTTAAAAGTACAATAATTTGTATGGCTTGATTTTTAATGGTTCTTTTCACAAGTAATTATTTTTATTTTGTAAATCTTGTAAGTGTTTTTATTGGTTTAAAAATTATTCCATCTTTAAGATTTAAATATTACGTGCATGCCAAACTAGTGCTTCTAATTTACTAATAGGCCAATAAAACGGACCCGATGTTGTGCTTAATTTTTGGCAGCCGAAAAACTTCAAAATTTTAACAGTTTATTGGGTTTTTTGCTAAAAACTGGAAAACGACTTACGGAAACATTATCAAACTCTAAAATGAATGTACATCGAATATGCGTTAATCTAGCTAAAAGTTAAAAGCGATCCAGGCGTTTGGCCGCTATAGATTTTCGAAATTGAGAGATTTTGTCCAACTTTGATAAAAACCTCTACTTTCCTCAAGTCCTATAACTTGAACTCGACGCATTCTACGGAATATTTTGCCATAATCAAAATAAAAGTATATGAATCAGAGAATATTTAAATCAAAATACATAAATTTTTGCGTTGAATGAGTTGAAATCGGTCTAGCCGTTTGACCGCTATTGATTTTTAAACTTTCAACCGTTTAGCAGGTTGAAAAAATTCAAATTTCAATTCCTTGGAAACGACGCACCTAACGGAAAAATTATCAAATATCAAAATGAATGAAAATAAAATTTGTTTGCCAATTAAGTGCTTAAATGTTAAAATCAACCCAGCCGTTTGGCCATTATAAATTTTCTAATTTGAACGGTTTTTTCAAGCTCGGTAAACAATTAACAAACTTCTTTCTTTCATTCTTATATCTTGAAAACGATGCATCCGAAGAAAATATTAGTAAATTTTAAAATCAATGTAAAATTTTGAGCCGCTAACATTTAAAATCGGTTCAGTTGTTTGATAGCTATAGATTTTCAAATTTGAATGGAATGATTTTTCCCAACTATACAAACCTCAATTTTCAACTCTTACAACTTGTGCCCTTCTCCATCTTTCAGATAATTAATTCCAAGCGTGGAAAATATTGGATTTCGTTTATGTGACCTATAACTTTATTTTGCTTGCTTTGTTGCCGACAAAATTGAAAATAATATGATTTATTTATCCTTAATGAGAATTCTAACCAGGGCTTTAAGATACGATAGAGTTTTATATGGGTTGTTTGCAAACAAAAATTTTTGCAAAACTCAGAAATTATTTTGTGTGTGCTGTTTTCAATCTTCAATCTAACCATTATCGAGTTATTTCAGATAGTATAAAAACTCGTAAACGGTCTAATCTTACGCACTCGTAAATTTTACGCGCAAATACATTAATCTTTTTTTTCATAAAATGCAATAAATATAAAGAGTTTTCAATTTTTTTTATATTTTTTTTTGCCTAATCAACGCCCACGTTTGAGAAACATTCTGTAATAAAAAAATAAACTTTTGTACTTAAATATAATTATTTTGATACCCATAGACGGATATAGGCTACGTAAAAGTAGTCTTGGCGTTTAGAATAAAATATTTTCACTATTACACGATCAGTAATTAAAAATATAAACAAATTTATATAATGCATGACAAAAATCTTAAGACGGTTGATGATTTAGTGTTAATCAACTTTTATTTAGGAATACGTGAAAAATACCAATGGCCACAACAAATTGAAAAGTATCTCGTATTAAAGTTAATAATTTCTTGTTTCTCCTCCACTGAATGATGTAATATTTTTTTAAATCAATCTATGCCAATGCACAAACACAAGATAGTATTTGTTTGCTGTTTTCGTTAACAATATGAATGTAAAATTTAAAAATATAGAACAGGCGCTGAAGGAAATTGAGTTTCAAATCAATGAAGCACTATATAGTTACGTACTATACGTATGAGAATTACTAAAGATGTGGGATAAACTAGTCTTTGATGAATATAACTTTATAATAACTTCTTATTGATGATATTGAATAAGCATTTATCTCGTAGAATCAGTTAATGCAAATTTAATTTTAAAGTAATTGTCTATAACTGTGATTGCTTAAGTTACACTGGTCTACAAAGTTTTTACTTAAGGACTGGACTCTATGGTTTTGAAAATCCTTTACGTTTTAAATCCGAATTTGACTCTGGAATTGTTATTTGATAATTCCGAGAAATTTAATCTTGAAATTGACCAATTTCTATTAATTCTCACATTTGAAACTTTCTTATCAAAGTCCAATTTGAATTTTCCAACTTCAAATTTATTGTGATAGTTTGTTGTTACTACATTAAATATAAAGCCATGCGAATTCGATTCCCGTCGATGTCAAAAAATAAATAAAATGTTGCGATAGTTTGTTGCAAAAGTGGGAGTCGTTAAAAAAACCAAGAAAAGATTTTTGGTCATGTACATGCCTCCCCTCCCCTCCATTACTAATAGTATATTTATAAATAATGTCAAATCTGAGAAATACCTAATCATTAAGTAAACGCATAGTCAAATTGGAGACATATTTTTAACAGAAAGTTAAAAGTTGGTGCAAAGATAGTTGAATGATATGTTTGCGGTTGTAGATTTATTGACGCTGATGTATTCATATGGTTTCTTATACACTATTCGCCACGAATTGCAAAAACTTTCCTATTGTAAAACGTGGCACAGTCTCATGATTAAAAACGTACTTTACCGTGAAACATATTAACATTTATCCTTGTTTTTACAACCTTTGATGAATATATTCTGGTGATGTTTGAGATTGCGTTAGTATATGCTTGCATGTTTTGAGCCTTCTGTCAAACCTATAATTTAATTGTCCGGAGGGTTTTTTGGCTGTTACGTTCAAAATATGATTAAACTATCCAAGTAATATTAAGGGTTGAGTCTGTACGGGTATACGAGATATTTAGCTCTTACGTCCAAGCTGTAATTAAACAACTCAAATTAGATATGAGATCGAGTTTAACAGGTACGCTTCGAGTTTTTTGACCCTTGCGTTTGACCTGTGTTTGAACTACCCAACTTATTTTATCATTCTAACGCCGAGTTGAATTGTCTTATCCCGTTCAATGTACTTATCTTTATATTATAAATTAATATAAGACAACTTAATTAAATGTGTCTTTCAGTATTAAGTCCATAGTACATATAGCATTCTTTTCTCTTTCAGAGTCCGGTCTATGCTTTGCAAAAAAAAAAAAAAGAATTGATCAATCTCAAAGTATTCGTTTTTTTATTTTATTTTTATTGTCTGCATAATGAACCAATCCACATGGTTCTTAAAGTCAGTCTCTCATAAGCATGATGGTCATTTTGTTGGTACCTTATAAATAAATGTATAATACATATACAAAACTTCTCTGTTGGTCCAGATTTCATTTCATTTTAGTGAGTTACATGACCAGTTTTATAAAAGAAAAAAATATCCATATTACATATATGCATCTCTAAAATAAATTCTAAAACACAATGATTTATCCTTATGATGTCTGAGTCACGTTTTTATATAATATTTCAATAAAATTTTCAAAGATTTACAGATTTTAAATAAATATTCTTTCCGTTTTTATATTATTAACGGAACATTCAACATCTAGAATATCTAAATATTGTATAAATTAGAATAATTATAATTTTCTAACCTACAAAATATAGATCATTGACATATTAGTTTATTAACGCTAAACTTTTAAACAATTTCTATACATATTTTTTAATTATTTTACAATCGAGAATATCTACCCAAACATTGTTAGTAAATATAAATGGAAATTCCTTCATATAATTAATTGTTTGTGTAAAAAATAATCTATTTTTATATATTTTATTATTTTTCATTAAAATTTTTGCTGGGTCAAAAGTTACCAAATTCGATGTTTTATAAATCATATTCGCATTTCATCAAGGAGTATAATAAAAATGTAAAAATTTCCCGTTTGAAAATAAGTTGCCTCGTGGCAATATGCATTTATATCATATGCATGTTGCATTTATGTATGAGAAATATATTTTAATGTAATGATGACTTTATATTATCGCAGCACCATTAATATATAATAAGAATATGATACCAAAAAAATTTTGACAAACATATGATATTTGGTGCCGTAATGCCACAATAATTGCATTATATTCCATCAACGACCTGCTGCTCTTTAATGATATAGCTATTTATTCTTTTATAATATCTAATTCAACCTCTCCGGCAAATTAATGAAATTTTTATATGTTAACTGATACTAGTAGTTGAACAGAGGCATATCCCTGGTATGTGCCTCTCTCAGTAACCCTTATTGTCCACATTTTATTTTTAAAGACTGATTACGCCTGTTTTATGCAAATTCTACAGTAGTGCGTCACCACAATTAATTTTTATGGGACGATGAGAATCGATCCGTTGGTGAATTGCGTACGTTTTAGACGACGAAACGACTGAGTAACAGAGATCGGAAATTTTTTATGTTAAAGTTTTACTATTTTAGCGAATATATTTTATCAATTTTTTTCTAATGTTGACTAAGAAACTGTTATTTATTAAAATACTAGGTTTATGACAGTAAAATTAAGTAGTATTCGATAAAAAAAAGTTGGTTTTAAATAAAATTGGTTCATTTTTTTAAATTTGCTTCAGTAATAGAGTAGGCAACAAACGACGTTAAAACAAATCAACGAAAGAGAAAAGTATGAAGTTTGGATTTAAAAAAGCACCCTTGAAGGTTTTCATTTCGAATTTGTATGACTGAGATTTAAGTCACTTTGTGAAACTTTATGGGAGGAAACATATGATCCGTTTAAAAAATTCAAGTCCATAACATATTTATTGAAAAATATATAATTATTAAACTAATAATAGATAAATTTATTTAAGAGTGATGACAAAGTTTTTTTTTAAGTAATAACAGCAGGATAGCTAAATTCAAATCAAATGATTGACATATCACTTTTCGATATTAATATCAAATTATCATGGTAACAATTATTAAAGGGTCATAATACTCTTCTTTACTAAATTCAACAATGAATACAATTGTATCAAATGCTAGACTATCTAATGAGTTTGAATGACTTCAAATTTTTTATTTAATTATATTGTTACTTACTAGTCCCGCCTCATCTTATGAAATCTTTCATCTTTAATATTAAAAAAAAAAAAGAGTACAATTAATCTCATTCAGTAATTTTTACATTTTTTTTTTTTTTTTTTAATTCTAAAATATATTAAAAATATTGTCTTAATAAAATATATTTTATTAAAAATATGTTTATGTGGAATAAGAATCAAAAAAGAGATGTTATAATAAATATACCTTGTAATTTTTCAATTTTCGAGGACAAATTACTCAAAAATTACTTTCCAAATGTTATGAAAATGGACATGCACAATCTTGACATGAAAACGTAAGGGATGCCAAAGAGTTTTAAAATTTTGTTTTTTATTTTAGAAGCTTTTTGACAAAACGTCCGTTATCATGCCAAGATTGTGTATGCCAAATTTTATAATATTTGGATAATAATTTTTATAGTTGTACATAAAAATTAGTTATGTGTCATAAATTGATCAATATATTCACGACATTTTAGAAATAAAAAAAAAAACTTGTTTAGGAGTCTTCAAGGGAAATGTGATCAGTATGTCTAAAGAATAGGACGTTAAGTGTATTCAAAATTCTGACGAATTATTATGTAAAAATTGCCATATGTTTGGATTGGACTATTTAATTGAATACAAATTTTACTTTCCTTAGTAAGGAGTACAATTAGATGTGACTTTTTAAAAAGAAATAAGAAAATTAGTGAGATTTTCTACAGAAAAATATTTTAAAAGACGAATTGGTGTACGAAAGTGGTGTGATTACTTTAATAATTGCGAATCTTGAGGCATAAACAATTCAAACTTTTCAAAGACTTTTCACAAGTTTTAGTTTCAAATTCTTTGTCTTAAGAGGTTATTAAGAGTACAAATTTAATAAGGAATTTGAACTATTTGAGTGTTGATTATAATTACTACTAATTATTATTGGTGATAGAAATATGTCAAATTGTTTAAATACTAAATCCTAGACAGAATACTGTGTCATCATCACACTTAAAAGACAATAATTTAAATAGAAACTAATATACTTGTAATTTTATGATACATAATAAATTATCATTATATATTTGTATAGCTCTCATAATGAGTAAGATAGTCTACAATACATACAATGTATTAGTTAGTATACACAGTGAGTACTGCATGTAAGGCCAGTGCACTTCTTACAATTTTATTTTATATTTTAAAACAGATGCCTTTGAATTGAATATAAAACATCAGAAATATTTTACAATAATAAACATTTTTTAACATATTTATTTTATCATACAAAGCGTCATTTACATAAATATATTATGTAATCTATAGTACAATCTATATAAAATTGTTTTTCTTTTGGCCAGCTTTTAATTAAAAATTTTGTAAGCAATATGCAATCAAATTTCAGTCAGTTTAATAAATATAGTTAGAGTGCTATAAGACCAGTTTTCACATCATGTAACAATATTGTGATTTATATAGTACAATAAATACACTTTGCTGAACAGATGGGGAACCTTGGACGTTCTGATCATATATGTATTACAGGTGTATAAATAACTTATGAAGTGAAGAATGGGGATAAGGCAATTTGTGGTTTTGATTTGTGTATTTTATATTGATTTTGGGTGTATATAGTAATCAACAAGCATCAAACTACACAAAAATTTTGTTTGTGCTAGCAATATTAGGTAGCTTTACAAGCTTTAGACTAAAATATATGTCGAGTATAATAGACATCAATTAATATACTCTGAAACATTATGTATGTCGAATATAACTAGATTCAAGAATCATATATGCCTAGGTTTTGTTGACAAATAAATTTTATTGAAATAAATTTTTCTTTTCAATTCTTACAAAATCATCTTGTTCATAGAAACTGCATTTCTGAAACTAGAAATTTGCATGGATTTAAATATCCTTAGACTGACAACTTCCCCGTCCCCTTGAAAATATTCGTTAACATAGTGATTTCTTCCAGGTCCAGAAAATTATCGATTGCACTAGTTTAATATTGACGGATATCCGCTTTTTGTAATGCTTATCGAAAGATCATTAAAAGAGTTAGCTTTGACCAACAATTTGAAAATCAGTTTATCTAACAACCTAATTTTTTGCTATTTTTAGATGTTTGAATAAGGGAGATGCCCTTTTTACGCGTATTCGATAAAATAATTCTATTATTGAATTATCTTCTCTTTTACTCATTGACAATTATCCGATTCCCGTGAAAAAAATTGTGTTATTTGAATTTCTAAAGAGTTCTACTTTTTATACCTGATATACTTGGTTAAGTTAGAAATTCCTCAAGTTTTATACGAAACCAACTGCAACTTGATTCTTTCATAGAGAAGGACACACTGTATAGTAAAAACATATCAATGTTTGTAAAGTAAAAAGTTTGTTTACAATTATTTTGAGTAAATATTTATTTTATTCACTTTTATAAATGTTATCGTTATGGCAAATCATTTAGTTAGACGATAGGTGCACATTATCTATCGTTTAAGTTTACTTTATGTACACGAAGTAACGATTAAGCAAAATAAGAAAAAGAAAAAAAACTATCATCATCAAATAACATGGCTGTTAGATACAAGCTGGAACTGTTGACGATACAATATTTATATTAATTGAATATTTTTAAGCCCGGTTGGAAAGGTTTTTTGTCATAATTTATTCCAATCTTAATAAAGTTCCGCTCAGTCATATTTTTTGAGTCATAATTGTGTAACAATAATTCATATTTTGAAAGGGTTGTGTTATTTTTTAGGAATAAAGTGCATTTTATGTTAATATCTATCCACAAGGTTATAATGATGTTTGAAACTAGCTACTATCGCATTAAGATGTTGATATGGCTATCTTTTGTCTTTCTTGGCAACCGAGACACATTCCAAGTTGTCTCCAATCCTGCTAATTCGTGCTTAAAAACTCCAAGTTATCAAAAATCAAATTAATCTCATTAAAACTCTCATTCCCTTGTTCATCCGAAGGAATAAATTTGAAAAACAAATTCACTTAGAAAAGTTTTAAGTGTGACATTCGGAACTAGGTACAACACTTAAAAGGTATATGACACATTCCAATTTCTCTCCAATCCTGCTAATTCGTGCTTAAAAACTCCAAGTTATCAAAAATCAAATTAATCTCATTAAAACTCTCATTCCCTTGTTCATCCGAAGGAATAAATTTGAAAAACAAATTCACTTAGAAAAGTTTTAAGTGTGACATTCGGAACTGGGTACAACACTTAAAAGGTAAATTAGTTTGTAAATTTTAAACTAGCTTCCTTTGATCAACACTGATCAAGCACTTATTTCCCAAACTATCCACCAACAATGTGTGTAGATAAGAATGTAAAAGTTGATACATCTATGCTTTAAAAATTTTTTTCCTAAATCTTACAATTATACTTTTCTTAAGACTAGTGAATCGGGAAATTTTGATAACGTATGTTATGTGTACCGGTGTAATCTTAATTAAAGTTACCTATTATCGTATTTGTCTTTTTATGCTCGACATAACATATTTTATGTTAGATTATATTGATTTTAGTTTTAAATTTGTAACGCTAAGTACATAATATTGAAACTACGAATAACATTTTGCAATAAGTGTTCATGGCATCTTCTAATTAGTACATTTTCGTTTGCCGGTAGCGAAAAAAAATTAATAAACAGAAAATGTTGGTTCTCTTAAAATTTTCAATCATGATTCTGGCTCATTTCACTAAAAATATATATCTTCTCCTTAAATATATTAATTTTGGGATATCTCAAAATTTTTAATTTGTGTAAGATTACTTGAATGAACATATAAAAACCTACAATTACCAATTTTGTTTTTATTCTTCGACCACGAGAGCAAATTTCACAGTTATTTGAAATTATTTTAGTAAAAATAAAAGTTTTAATAAAAATAGTGCGGATCCACTTAATATTTTTAGATGAAACTTAACTCGCAAATTTAGTTCAACATGAACCTTAAATCACAGCTTCTTCCATAAAGATCTACCCGAGATATTAATATTTAAATTTATTTACATATTTATGTATATGCATATAAACTACGGGATGAAATAATCATGGTGAAATTTTTACTGCCGTTTCCCAGAACATTAACAATAAAAGGGTACCAATTTCGTACTTCAACTAGCACTAGAAGTGGAAAAAAATAAATTAAAACAGAAATATTTGCTCTTTTAATGTGAATAATACACGAAAAACCCTTTTTGGGGACTAGAAATGTGTTGGCAAAATCTGGAGGGCTAAAACTGAGACTACAGTTCTTTACACCTAAAACAAGCACATTTTATAGTATTATATTCAATCTCTCAAAATTTTCGATCAAAACGTAAGCTTACTCTAGTAAAGCTAGACGTATTTAAATAAAATAAGATGTAGTTTGTTAAATGTCTTAGAATTATTAAATTGTGAAGGTAAATTGACGATTGTGTTAAATGTTTTTTATTGAAATTACGGACCCTTGTTAGAATTAAAAGTAGAA